>NJDC01007710.1:32701-44928 GCA_002245475.1 Calephelis virginiensis
CAGTGACGATGCGTTTCATGAATGCTGGGTCGGTAAAGACTCGTTCCAGCTCTCATCAGTCAGTAACTCTCATGCGACTGAGTTTCTTTCAGTGAAATGAAATAAAAACGATTTATTTGCGGAATATGAGTATTAAACAGAAATTACAATATTATTTAAGTAGGCATTCCAAAATATTCTATCAACTTGTCATGTGCAAATATTTGAATAGGTAAGTAAGTATTAATTAATTATAAAATGAATTATTCTAATTATTCAATTTACATTACTATTTACAACATTGCTTCTTATATTCTTTGCACGATTAATAATTAATAGATACAGTTAAAAAAAATATATTCACGCCCATATCCCCGTAGAGGTACAACCAGGGCACCCACGATTAGCCGATTACACTAAGTCCCACAATGTGATACGTGGCAAGCCTACCGCCAACCGAGAACATATCCAATCCCGGGACCTCAAGAATCACTTCTTGAGGTCCCGGGGCCGATTCGAGTTCGACGCCGGACCACTAGACCATTGAGGGTTTTTTTCAAATTTAGAAATGCACGTCGTATTCCTAAATTTGAAAAAATCTTTTGTTAGAGGTTTCTATAACTTTATATACAGTTGGATTTCACAGGAATTGCCGAAGTGCAGATAATGCTTACAAAAATTCTGATCAATTTCTTCAATTGAATCTAACTTACCTACTCTGATCTCCCAGTGCCTCGACTCGTGCCTTGTTACCTTTCTTTTCATATTAAATCTTCACATTCAAAGTATAATGACAGCATAAATTCGTTATTCTCAGTTAATATAAGTATTGCATTTTTTATTAAAACAAACAGTCGCCTAACTCTTCACCTTCTTATATATTAATTCAGATTTGCTTTTAAACCGCGCCAAGATGTTGATGCCCAATGCCCTTGCCATCTTTAATTCGCAATTATAGGTTCAATCTTATGCTC
Source organism: Calephelis virginiensis (assembly GCA_002245475.1). Taxonomy (NCBI): domain Eukaryota; kingdom Metazoa; phylum Arthropoda; class Insecta; order Lepidoptera; family Riodinidae; genus Calephelis; species Calephelis virginiensis. Next base: position 33,655 of record NJDC01007710.1, read on the forward strand.
TAGATCTCCAAGCCCGTAGTCCTGCTGCAGTTTGTGAGATGCCTCCATACTACTCTGCATAAGGAGCTTGTAGACCCGGTGCTCATCTGGTATGATAGTGTCACCGTCGATGGTCACCTCAGCTGGCAGAACGCTCTCAATGACAAGAACAAGTGAGTGACAATTTGTTTTTATTGGGTTTTAAGAAGAAGAAAGAAGAAGGTGACCTGCTGTGATCTATTTTGATAATATAATATTGAAAATAAAAATAGAACAAGAACCCGCGTTAGAGTAAGGATTCTTAAGCTGGTTTCGCGTAACCGAGAGTTTAATTAAAAGTCAGCAGAATGCCGCGCAATTAATTATTAAGAACTTCATTGGTATCTACGTACGAGTATCTATGTAACGTTCTATTTGATTAATTTAAAAGGTCGGATTGAATAGAAACTTCACACTTATCCCTGACCTGGAACAACACAATAATTTAACAAAAGAATTAGCTTATTATGATCAGAGTCTCCAAGATCCGGCTCCAAACCCAAAAAAATACCTAAATTCTTTACATAGAACACAATGTTTTCATAACAAAATAAAATTATACAGTTTTAGATTAATAATTATGGCATCTAAAACTGTTAAATGGTCACTGGGGTTGCATCGCAATTAAACGCGATTTAGCTATTAGTTTTCGTGCGAATTGTAAAAAGCGCTTGAAATGCTTGTGGCGCTTAAACCGCGAAGTTTTGAGCGCGTAGGTTGAGCGTGGCAATTTCTTTTATTAATAAGCGGAAGCGATTTTTCATATAAGACAGTCCTTTGGCATAATAGAAAGTTTGTAAAAAAAAAACTTCGGAGCGGCCCGTTTTTGAACTGAGTAGCAGTTTAGTACGTTAGTTTTATTGGTTACTGGGCTAATATTTTTTATGTAAAATTATCACGAATTCTCACCGCGACGACCAAGCTATCTGTCGCCGTATGTTGTAGATTCCGCCTGTTAGTCATCCTTCAATGAAGACTGGTCTTACTATTTTGTTTCCTATTTTGCCAGTCCAAATACTGACGCAGAAACGCACTTGGTCAGACCCTGTCTTAAGCTTTTTATTAGTCTGAGGGGTAAGCCAGTGGTTCGCAACAACTTCCACACGTAATACTGACTCTAATTAAAACGTCAAGACTCAAGCGGCGTCAAGCGTGATCGCACATGGGTTTTCTTAAAAAAAAATTGAAAAGCGCAACGTATTTACGTTATATCCATACGTCTTGTATTGTGCGTGGGATAAAAATATTTTTTTATAATTTTTTTTTCTACTTTTTTTTTATTTCATAGATCAAAAGTATTATGGAAGGAGATTGTAAAGAAAGGGACTTTGAATGCGATGAAAACCAAAATAATGGTGTTTGAAAGAGACGTAGCCAGAACGGATGTAAGAGTTTTGGTTGATGATGTAGTGCTCAAGTGAATGAAGTTGTATATCTTGGATGTGCTTTTAGTAGGGATGGAAGGTACAACGCGGATGTGGGAAGGAGAGTGTGTTTAGGAAATAGTATGAATGGAGCGCTGGGTAAGCTATTTCAAAGCGAGGTTTTGAGTCAAAATGCTAGGACTCGCTTTGCGATGAAAGCGAGAGTTGGGTACGTAAGGGGAAAATACGAGAGTAGGATAAATGCGATCGAAATGAGAGCGCTACAGAAATTCTGTGGTGTAACGCTCGCTGACTGTATTCGTAACAGCGAGATCCGAGAAAGAGTTTTGACAAAGCAGATGAGCAAATGCGAATGTGGATGGATGTTACCTACATTGTCGGGGAGACCAAGTTTGACATTTTCACGACACGATCAGATCGCTCGGATCTCTGTAGAGACGCGTCACAAGTCGTGTGGTCTATGTGCAAAAAATTGTTTCCTATTCTATTCTTCACCCTCCTAACAATACCTCCATAAAATCATAGGAGAGCATCACTCGAATGGGAAGTTTTTTTATTGAAGTTGACATCGAACAAGCACACAGCTCTCCTGATGAAAACAGACAACCGTGGCCTATAGATACACAATAGGTAACTGTGTTGTGACCCCTGGTCTAAGGTGAGGCCTAATGTGCAAGTTAAGCGGCTACCCTACTATCCTGACCGGAACATAGCACTGTCATTATGGTGCTAAGAATAGGCAAAGTGGTGCATCCCTATCTGGACAAGTTGTTGCATAGTTCTCTACCAGTAGTCTTGTTGATAAACTCTTACGAGCTGCTGGCAGGAAGGCAGATGGTCTGTTCTACAGGAAAAACTCAGACCAGCACGGGAGAAAACTTTAAAGAAGGACAGACAAACAAAAACATTTTCGCATTTGTAATGTTATAAGTTGGTACGTTTATGGGTCAAGGATACGTATAAGTAATGCAGTAGGTAGAAGCAAGGTAGCATCAAGTATTTGAATTTAAGAATTACTTTTGTTTAAAGAGCAACTGGTTTTGCGACGTCTCTAATTTTAGCGCAGTGGTAGTCATTTGATATTTAATATCGACGGCATACAAACTCTTTGAGTTTCAAAAAGTGCAATAACTTAATCAATATGTAAATAAATGTAATGTATTAAATTACAGAAGCTTTTTCAACGTGGTCGATGGAATCTTCACAAACTATTCCTGGTCAGAAAAAGATGTGCTGAAAAGTGTGGAAGCAGCCGGAGACAGGGTGACCGACGTATACATCGGCATTGACGTTTGGGGTCGAAACTTTTATGGTGGAGGAAAGTTTAATACACGGAAGGTATGCAAGGGCTGGGGAAAGAGTGGGAATGATTAACATTAACCTTTGAAAACAATTTTGTTGTAACCTAGCGACCCGGATAAGCTTCCCTCGGGGATACAGGCAAACTTTTAATATCTTTTCAGATTTAAAAAAAATACGGGGTGTCTGAAAATAAATTTAAATCTAATAATAAAATTAATCTCATTATGAAACAAAAACTATGCAATTGTAAAAAGGAAACAAATTGTATATTATTTATTTACTTATTGTGGATATCTGCTCACATCTGCTGTGGATATCTACTTATTCCAGTCACCAATAATAAAAAAATCAAAATCTTACATTAATATTAGGCAAAACTGTAAATTCCTTTACTAATTCACCCCAGCTACACATGTTTGACCACAAAGTTGCTACTCCACCAAGCGTACTCGCTAAAGTACAACCGCGCACGAACTCAAGAAATCCTATAAATAGGCCAAGGCCAATTCATTTATAGCGCACTATTTTTCCTGTTTTGACACGCCATAATACATATATATTTTTTTTGCTGGAAAATTGCAAATACAATTATTTTATTTGGATTTAAGTATGAATTTCCGCAAAGTAACGTCTTTTTCTATCAATTATGTATGAATACGTCAATTCTCTAACTTGATGCTAACATTGTCATACACAATACATAACATAGCGGTGAAGCCTTCTGATGATTTCCATTCCATTATGTTACATCGTGTCGGCCCAAATCACCTGAGGAGAATAATACTCCTGCCTTTTTACCTAGCGGCTCAGAAAACATGCACATAAGTTGAGTGTGGACACTAACAAGACCACTGGTTGTAGAGTTCTATACAGTGACTTGCCGCAGTGGACTAGAGGTTAAGGTAGACTTTTGCATTAGGTTAGGTCACATGTTTGCAGGCCGTAGACGTAGTGCACAGACACGGATGCTCGCTGGCGATATTCGCACCGGCGTGGACGCACGAGGCACTCGAGGGCGAGGCGCCGGCGGGCGGGGAGCAGTTGGAGCGGTACGATCAGTTCCTGCTGCGGGAGCGCGCGCTGTGGGGGAGCCTGTGGCCGCGCCTCGCCACCAAGCTGCCCACTGCGCTGCCCTTCCACACCTCATTCTGCAGGGGACAGGGGCTCAAGAGGCGACTCTACGGGGAGGTATACATCACGACCTTAAATATTCATAGGTTTTTAATATTACGATAGAATATAAAACTTGCACACAGTTTACACCTGGTTTAACGTTTACTACATCTCAACTCGCCACACCCTTGCGTAAGTTCATAAAGTTTCCTGGTGAAAGTAAGGTTTACTAATAGTAAAGTAACAAATTCGGATATGGCTATGAGCCAGGATCGGACAGAAGCCAGGATGTTGAGTTAGACAATTCGGTGAAAAAATATCAAATTTCCGGATCGTCGTTAATTTGCAACCACTTAGGTAAATGCCGTAAATTCGTCAGTTAAAACATCATAATCAAAGATAGTGTCTTGTTTTATGCTTCTGACGTCCTAACCCATGTCTTTAAAAAGGTTAGAAATAGCAGCGTGACAATATGTCTTTCTCTATAAAGTAATCATATTTCTTGTTTAAGTAAAATGCATGCGATCCCCCGCCAAATGAAAGATTTTCTTCTATGGTTGTCAATGTGTACGCCAATTAATGTATACAATTGCTCACACGAAAAATCGTTAAAATATTCTCTTATACATAAACTAAGTACCAATTGATAATCGTTTTAGGTAATATGCCCAGGACCGTGGTTCAACTTACGGCACATGCAGTACCAGCCCAATTCGTCTCACGGGCCACACGGTTACATTCTCTCCACACGTGAAAATATCACGATCATGTCTCAGCTCGGCGCACTTAACGACGAAGCATGGATGATTCACTACAGACGAGAAATGATAAAAAATAAAGTAGATATTTTTTCAGAGAACATGAAAGAAACACCAAATAGATCTGATAATCTCACAGATGACCAAGATATTCCAGAAGAAACGTCAAGTGAAAATAAAATTAAAACCAGCTTTCAAAATTTGTCTAAGGTCAAAAGAGCGTCTGATAATTTTATAGACGATAAGGTGGATGCTAGCCCGGCTCAGTCAACCAAACAGCTCAGTGACAAATCGTTGACAGATTTACATCCAAACAAGATTGATAAAACCCGCATCGTATTGGCCTTTGTGGATAATGAGTTGGAGTGCTTAGAGCCTTTCTTCGAAGACAGCTTCCTTGGTGGATCATGCCTTAAAGTGAATCCCTGTGATCAAGTTTCCACAGAGCACCGCATGTCCAGAATTTTTCATTGTGATTTTCATTGCGAGGCGAATTTAATAGTTTGCGTCGTCACGAAGAAAATACGGGGATTTGATGATCAGTGTCTTAACATCTGGTTGCAAGTAATTGACAAAAGTGCCAACCATTTGAAAGTAATTTTAGAAGGGCGCAATATTCCGCATGATAATGCGAAATCTGTTGGTTCAGCCTCAAACATGATGAGCTTTTATCCAGAGGAGGGATCCGATTTGAGGGAAATACAGAAGTATATTTTACTTAATGAACCCTCGTTCTATATACCTGTGGTAAATGATAACAACTGGAATGTCAGGTTAGTTCCAAACTTTATATGACTACTATTTAGTGTAGTTAAACGCATTATAATCTATGTTTAAGAATTTATAGGAAGGTATAAACTACTAAACAATGATATTTGAAGACCTAAAGGTGTTTAAAAGGTTCTAGTCCCAACATTTAAAATAACATTGTGTATGTTAATATGAGGGTAAACAGGTTTTGTATGTCTTTGATGTTTTCTTACTTTACAACTACAACCGCGTAGTCGCCTGCAACACACCTTGGATACTTTCGTACTAAGTTTGGACTCGACAGTAACATTCTATCGAAATCAAGGATGTAATTAAATTTTTGTGTAGGTACTCGACATAATATTGATATTGACTTTGCTACTGATTTCTCGATTTTTTTAATACTAAACCGCTTCCCCGAACCTCATAGTGTGCATTGCAAGGGATGCAATGCTTCAAGTACAAACTTGGCAGATTAAATTTTCCTTCCCAAATTAAATTTTCAATACATTTGTCTTGTTGTAAAGGGTCGTGTGTGGTCTCTATTGTGTTTACACACCTGACCAAAAGGTTGTTTATAAAAATTCATTTAAGATGCTAAGGTACCGCCCACGAAGCTACTCGTGTTGTAGATGATCTGTAATGATTTTTTACCTTCAATCCACAACGAAATCCAAATTACTCTGGCTGGATTTGTTAACCAGATAAATATGCATATAGTGATGTCTAAAATGATTGAATAATCGTTGCAATTGAAACTAGGATGTGTAGTGTGTGTGTGTGTGCGTGCGTGTGTGTGTGTGCGTATGCACGCATAACCTGCGGCAAATGACGCTCGGTCCGTCGGCAGGTACTACGCGGTGGGTTTGGGCGCGGCGCGGGTCACGGCCATCAGCTGCCGCACCGGACTCGCCGAGGGACCCATCTTGCTCGGATACATAGGACTGTGCCCCAGAACTTCTGCCGCCGTATAGGTAAATATATTACTGGCATATACATATTATGGTCTAAGGATACATATTGTTAGTTACCGGTCGTAGAGAGCTGTGCAGCAACTTGCTGGGAATCCACCTCCTTGCCTGTTCTTGTCATCATAATAACACTGCCATGTTTCTAACCGAAGGATATGGTAGCCGTAAGTAATGCACAATAAACCTAATATCAACAGGATAGCGGCGGTTCATTAACGGCCTGGCCACGGGAAATTCGCTAAAGCGAATATTCGCGCGGTGCGACTGGCGGCGCGTCTGGCGACTGAAACAAATGTATTGCAATGTTCTTAGCATGCCACGGGCCGCGGCGACCAGCGAAGCGACCGGCGAAATGTATCGAGCGAATCGCGGGGGCAAAACAAACGTATGAATCAGTGAAGAGCAAGCCACGGAGTCGAGCGGCACGAGCGGCGAAAAGTTTGTTCTAGCGGCATTGATTAAATGAGTTTAGTTGTTTTCGCCGCGAAACATAAACAACGAGATTTTTATTGCTGAAATGCTGTAAATAATGTCAAAAACAATTTTTACGTTTGAATTTCTATTTGCATAGACTTTATTCTCCAATTCAGGTAGAATATTTAGTAAGAATGTATTCGAAATTTTCAATAGTCATTCTCGTAAATTTGAAAAGTTTTTCTGGATTTATTCTGATTTCTGTATTCCTCGTACTACTTGTAGAATTCTCCATAGATACCCCGATTCTCATTCTAACCATGTACTTCACAATCTCTTCAAAATATTAGGTCTTGAACTAAAAAACTATTATTACCTTGTAAGCAATGTCGAGATGATTTCGATAAAAACTCTAGTCTCTGTGTCGTTCTGGGCTCCTTTGAAGAATACCTAGATAGAATCCTTCCTGCCAGGCAGCTCGAAAAGGGCGAGCATAGGTTTACTGTCACTAACACCGTGACATCTGACTAGGTGTTAGAGTCAGGTAGTAGACATCTGACTTGTTTGCCTTCCAATACCATAAAGGAAACATTTCAATATGGGACATTACTGCCCGTGGCCTGCTGCCAGTGGGGTGCGAATTGCCACCTCGCCAGACGCCTCGTCGGTCGCAACTCAGGTTCCCGTGGTCAAGCGGTAAGTCTTGTAGTAACAGCGGTTTTTAAAAATGTTCTTGGTTAAACGTGGACTATAGGAATATCTTATGTGTAGAGACTTTACTTTGTATCGCTATTGCTACGGGCAAAGGAATACAGTAAAAGATGTTTTCAGAGCCAGTCTGGCCACAGAGTACACACAGGAAGTGACTTAGGTACACATGAATCAGAAGCATATTCTTCTATCGTCGTCATTCTATTTATTACAGAACTGTTAGTTAGCGATAGGTTTACTACATAATATAATCCTGGAGATCTTGATGTCTTCAGCTGGTCGTGGGTGTCCTGGGTAGGCGTACCACCAGGACAAGGGCGAGACGATACTTTTTGAAATTAAAATCACTTGCACACAATTTACATATGATTACAGATGATTTACGAATCCTAAGTACAATTTATTCTACAGTCTACTGGTACCAAATTTCCAGCATCATCAGGACTAAAACTTCAGATACTAACAGTACGTTTGATTTGTAGACAAAAATAATATATACATATTAAGTTGAAATAAAAATAAATTACAAGGGGTAGGTAGAAACAGTACTAGTGTTTTTCATTTTACAAAAGGTATGGTCATTTTAAGTCACTGCTACTTTCTTTTAGTTGCTTCCGAAATTTTTAAAGAAAAGCGACCTTACTGCCAAGCACCTCTGCCAAGCTGAGTTTTGCGACAACTCGCAGGATGGTCACCGCCGCCTCACCTGTTGATACCGCCGGCGCCGTAACGGTTGTACTCGCTACTGTCTTACTGCAACTTAAGTCGTTAAATTTACAAAAAAGCCTTACCATTTTGGGCATCGATCAATATTTGGTGGCAGCAGGCGGCGGAGTTTCTTACCGTCAGGACATCCGTCCGTCTTCTATTGTCATTCGGGGAACAAACTCACATTAATGCAGAATTGCTCCGTGAGGCGATGGGCTGTCTTTAGTTACGTTAGTGTCTGTTGCGCGTAAACTACAGTTTCCATTGGTTTTACATCAACTTAATGTAGGTCTATCTCACTTTTCTTCTACTTTGTGTCACGTTACCTGTTACCTCCTGTCTTAATCTGTTGACTTCTGTTCCAGTTGACACATGTAACGCTGAAGACAAGGCGCCAAGCAAAATTTCCCTGTCGCCGTACGGGCTGCCGGCGGGACGCGGTGAACAATAACTAATAAACTCAAGTTGTAAAATATTTACCAAATCTAACATCGATATTTACTCACAGTGTTTTAATATTTTTGAGATCGTAATACGACAGGAATCCGATTAAGTGAGTCAAAATTCACATATTTCGGTCAGCGGATCTGCCCGCGCCGGTCTCGTCACAATCTAGGTCTACTGTTTTAAATGAATTACAAATATCATAACATCTAAACATCGAATTACCTACCATCATACCTACCAAATATATGGTCACGTTTTCTCCTAAATCACCTTAGGCAATGACGACAGAAAACACATGGGTGGTGTGTTAAAGTACCTACTGCATATTGTCATGTATATTGATCCTTCGAAAATACGTGTTCAAATTTTAAATATAAAGTAACTAATTAATAGTCAAATCAAATAAATTGAATCTAGCCCATAAAAAAAGTATCTTCACATCCATATCCCCAAAGAGATGTGCAGAGGCAGAACCAGGACACCCACAACTTTCCGAAGACACTAAGTCCCACAATGTGATAGGTGGCAAGCCTATCGCCAACCGGGCACATATCCAATCCCGAGCAACATTTTTTTTATTAGAAAATTGGAAAAATCCAATTTTCTTTTTGTTGCCCGACCCGGAATTCGAAATATGTTCAAATTTTAAATATAAAGTAACTAATTAATAATTAGCCCAAATCCAATAAATTGAATCTAGCCCATATGTAAGCAAATTATACTTAGAGCGTCTTTCACCATCTTCAAGTAAAGCCCCACGTAAGCTACTCGTCGATTAATATGACAAGTGATCCACGATCGCATTTCATCACATACGAGCAGCGTTAACCACCTCATAAACTGACCCGTAACTAACTTGCCACTTTGAGTGCCAAGTAACGTATTTAATCGACGAGTAAGTAATCGCCGCGTCCTTTCCCCATCTGCTTACCTGATGTCCTGTGCGTAGTTTTTATTACCTTAGTTGATTATTTTGCAAAAAAAAAACGGTAAGTACTTATTATTAATTAATGGTTTTTGGTTAAGTTCATTGAATTACAATTGGAAGAATTGGAACAAGCCTTAACACAATGAATTCCCGGATTTGCTTGGTTTTGGCGGTCCTCCGAACCTAGCATGAAACTGGTTTTCTACATCAGTAGTGCATCAGTTTGTTTTATTAACAATCGCATCTTTAAAGTTTATTACCAAACTCGTTAATACGTCACGTTCCTCCATTGTGAAGTTTGCACTCCTTTCTCTTTTTACAGGATGCATGATATTTTTTATCGTAAAGCAAAGTATGGTAAATCGTATTGCCTCTGTGGCCTAGCGGTCCTGCATCGGACTTGACTTCTTGAGGTCCCGTATTCGATGCTCGGGTCGGGCAACGCAAAAACTAAAAATTGCGTATTTTTAATTTTTTTAACAAAGATAATGTTGCCCGGGATTGGACATGTACCCGGTTGGCGAAAGGCTTGTTTGGCCTGGTTGTCCCTCTGCCTATCTCTTCGGTGATATGGGCGTGAAGATACTTTTTTTATAGTACTGTAAATTATTTAAACAAAATAATCAGTACTTTAAAAAATTTAAAACGTACGTGTGAAGTTTTTGTTTATAAATTAAATTAATACGCATTTTGCGGTGCGCACTGTCGGACGTCAAAATTTAGACAAGTCTTTTGACGTCTGATGTTTTTGACAGTAATGACAATGGTATTACTCGGAACTTTTATTAGCCGAGTAGCTATGAGCGGCAAGTAATAAATCGACACTTTGCTTGAGGATGGTGAAAGAGGCCCTTATTCTTGTGCTATGGTTGTTAGACAACGATACTAATACATAAGTAATTACCGGAATAAATTTAGTAAACACATCCAGATCAGGTAGTCGGTGGCGTTAAGAGGCGGATTAACAATAATAACAAAAATACATTTTGCCACCTATCACATTATGGGACTAAGTATCTTAGGCTAATCCTGGGTGTCCTAATTGTACCTTTATCAACTTCTTTGGGGATACGGGCCTGAATATACTTACATACTTGCCTTTATATACCTAGTTAAAATGTATTATACAGCTGCTTCTGCATGAACACTCTACCAACTACCACCTACTTATGACTGTGATTTAATTACCTATATCAAAGAGTTGATTAATTTTATCAAAGAGTTCATTAAGATTTAATATTCAAATAAAAAAGTGACTCAATCTAGTTTATAGTATAATCCTTCCATCCAGTTTGTGCCCATGTGAATTTTGCCATCTGTATCTTTTTCTATTACCATAACTATGTGGACGCAAATTCCCAAATTTAATAAGCATACTTATTAATAACTGTAAAAATAAATTAAAACGACATCGTCGTCACATATTTATTTATTTATTTAACACTTTATTGCACACAAAAATTAAAATACACAAAATACAAGAGAAGTTAAAAATGCACAAAAGGCGAGCTTATCTCTAACTAAAGAAATTTCTTCCAGCCAACCCAAAAAAAATTAAGCTGTGAAAATAAAATGGAGACATCGTGTACAAAACAATTAACTATAGCTATATTTAGAACGAATAAATAAAAATATACTAATAAAGTATGTAAAGAAAAAACAGGTACAATTATAATTATTAAAATATCTTAGTAGGATAATATATGAGTATGCTGTTGTGTCAACGATAAGTAATGTTCCTTCAATCTTTTCTTAAAAGTAGGTAAAGA
>NJDC01007712.1:14802-28087 GCA_002245475.1 Calephelis virginiensis
AGCTTTGTAGGTTGCATTGCAAACACTGAAGTTTATAAATCCCTGACTTATCCTTAATTTTCTAATTTGTTTGTACCATTCCAAATTTTCCTTATCAGATTACGTGTTCGAAATACAACGTTTATACTATTAGTCTTAAGAGAGAGTTTATTTGGCCTAACTACTAATTTTCTATAATTCGTTCCTCATAATTGAGGCTAGATTTGTACCTAGCATCGTTCTCGCCGATGGCAGGGCACAAAGTTGTCGTAACATTGCTTTCTTCCTTTTATTTTTTATTAACTACTAGCTGTTCCAGCGAACTCCGTTCCACCCGTTCAGTTTGTATGGAGTTTGTATAGAAATAATAAAATATTGTTTTTCCTAGTTTCGTCGCAGTCGAAAAAGATATAAACTATTTTGTGTTCAGTTCGAAGCTGTCTGCCAGTTAAATTTCAGTCAAAACGGTTCAGCTTTCTTTTATATAAATAGATAAATAAGATTATTTATTTACTGCTTATAAAGGTGGATTGCCTCATTTCTAATTCCATAATGGCGTAGTTTTCTGACCACTGTTTCATGGTTAACGCAATCGAACGCCTTCAACAAATCACAGATACACCAAAGGCAACCTGAGTAAGCTCCAAAAATTCAATAATTCCTCACTGCTTTCGATTGTTGATCTACCCCTTTTTAAAATCAAACTATTTATCATGAAATAAACCTAATTTGTTAAAATGTAACAATATTTGATTAAGTGTGGTAAAAAGTATCTTCAGGCCTACATCCCCGAAGAGGTAGGCAGAGCCACAACCATGGCACTCACGGTTACCAGAAGACACTAAGTCCCACAATGTGATAGGTGACAAGCCTGTCACCAACCGGGCACATATCCAATACCGAGCAACTTTTTTATTAGAAAATTGGAAAACCCAAATTTTCTTTTTGTTTTCCGACCCGGAACTCGAGCCCGGGACCTCATGCAGTCAAGTCCAACACCTGAACCGCTAGACCACAGAGGCGATGTATAGTTTTTATATGTAGCTTATAGCTGTTATAGGTAGCTGATAGCAACCATGTTTCTTTTGACCTACCTTGTGTGTACCTTGCAGTGTTTGGACCGCTGTCTAGTAGTAGTACGTCGTGACTGGTAATAGTTTCTCCTTGTCACAGAATGACATAGGAAATCTGCAGGATCGTAATTCATAATTGAATTATGATCCGAGACCCTGGTGTTGGGCCTTTCTGCGGGGAGGGCATTAATTGGTCGGTACTCTGAGGAGCGGGATTATATTAACTTATTATTATATCATATTAACTATAATTAACTTTCGAATAACGTGATGTGTTTACGCAGAAGAACTCTTATTCTAAAGTTTACGACTAGCGGTTTGTTTAGCAACAGAAGGTTTTAGGTTGTAGCTGTTTGTAAAAGAGTACAATAATGTTTGTATACAGTGTAGTGAGTGAATGAGTAGTTACTATATTGTTTATTGTTATGATGAGTTTTACGGTATGGTTGTAAGGATCGACTAGATCAGGTGTTACAGCTTTGTTTTAGTATTTCATAGTTGTTTAATACATAGGCTGTTCTTGCTATGGAGAAACAGCCAATCCCCACAAGTCGAGAGTCTCAGAACTTAGGTGTTGTAATTTGTAACTCTATATACGGAATTATACCACAAGTTTAAATAAAGATATTACAATTATTAAATCGATTTTTTTTATTTCGACACATTTAACAACTAGCCGACCCGATGAACTCAGTATTCTATTCCTATTCTGCAGCAGGTCTTGGCGTGAAGATAAAGATGTATCTATCTGTATGATGACCTGTACGTTCAAATGTTTCTCTACTTTTTAGATTTAAAGTTGTTTGGTCACTTTATACTGAGTGTTGTAATTTCTAAACACAACAACAATCTCTAAATGACATACCAATTAAGATTTAAGTACCTACAACTAAATAATAAATAAAATCAATACGCTTTAATGAATTTAATATATTAATTAAAAACGTGGTGTCGTGGGAAACCAGGTAGGAACGAAGTTCCTTCGGCTAATGTTGAATCGACATAATTCATGAGTATATACTACTAGCTTTTCCGGCGAACTTCGGTCCGCCCTTTCAGTTTGTATTGGAAAAATTAAAACGTCGTCTTTCCTAGTTTACTCGCTGTTGTGACGGATAAAATGTACCCCATGTCCTTTTCCCGGTTCTAAGCTACCTCTCCATCACTTTGCAGCTTAATCGGTTTAACTATCACAACTTTCTTTTAAAAACTATTAATCTTTCATAACTTTTAATTTTTGTTTTATTGTTTTTAAGGTGTATTCTGCTATTCGAGGCGGAGACAAATCCGATGAATCAAAAACCATTAAAATTGGTCCTGCAGATCTCAAGTTTTGTAACAATAATAAGTGTTGTAACAAACGCGACTTTGTTTTATTTATATATTAAATAGATGCATTGGCGGGGTGGAGTGAGGGAGAAAGAGAAAGGTATTATACACTTATAAAGGCTTGTGTATACGACTGGCGCGCCTGCGCACGTCTCATTTAACGGTTTTATTCCACCCACTTTTTGTCACGGTTTTCACTATCACATTTTTTCAGTTCGGCCGCGCAGCAAAATCCCTATCTCCTCCAAGCCTATCGTAAGGAACTTCGTTCCAAAAATAAAATCAATTTACTCAGACCATAATGTACCTACTTGCCAAATTTTGTTACGATCGATTCAGTAGATTTGGTGTTACAGACTAACAGAAAGAGTCCGTAAACGCTTGCTACTGCAATTTTTTATTAGCTTGCACATGATTTTTTAAAATATCTTCACTCTCCTACAATTTAATAAGTAGGTGCACTCAGTTGGTAATGCTGTATCTGGAGCGTTAAGTTTTAAATAAGTTTTTATTTTTTTACTTGTCAGCTTGAATGTTCGCCTGTTACTGCACCCTAAAAAAATTACAAGATTTATTTTCATCTAGTTTCACTGGAATCTGAATGAGTTCTAAGAAAAAATAGCTTTATTTGAATAAAGCTTATTTCTTATAGACTGACCAAAGTGGTGTTGCCTGATTTGTTGATGGTAAGCAGCATACAAGAAGCAGATAAAAAAGCTTATTGCGGGTAGGTACTTAAAAAGTCCTTTACTTTTAAGTAAAGTACCTTAGTCAACGTACCTACCTTTACGCGTTGCCAGTTGAAAATTGAAAGTTAAAACTCGTGCGTTAAAGCTACCTAACCATTCATACGGAATACGACAATGGCAAACCAGTCTTCATAAGGAAAAGTATAAAAAAAGAATAACCAAGAATCAGACCTGCTAAATTATACAAAAATATATTCTGCATAATTCTAAACGTATTATTGATTTTCAATAGTTCGCATGCGCGGAACTTCTTCCGTCAATCGTATATTTGCCCTCAATACAGGTGCTTGTGCGAAAAAAAAAATTTTTCATTGCTGGCTGAAAATGTGCTGCTCGCCGTAAAATAATTTTCTTTTTTATTAAAACCTATCTGGCCTCTTTTTTGTCAAGTGAATTTAAAACAGTAAACACGGCTTCACCAAAGGGAATTTTCGACGCAAAACCAATGCATTTAGCGGCAGATGCCGTTCGTGATCGAAATATCGTCTTGAGACTTGAATCTACGGAATCGGAAGACCAGATTTGTATACCAGCGCCACCAGACATCCACCAGTCATGTCGCTTCCTCGAGAGTTCATGTTTAATAAGGTAAGTGTCACGTTCATAATATATTTGTTATTATTCCAGTAAAGTTAAAACATATACATTGTTGATAGGTGCACTGTTGCCTTATTATAACAAATATATCTGGCCAAAAATAAGTTTAAGTAGGTAGTTAAGAAAAAGAAAAAAACGGATATTTTCTATGTAACTACTTACTATATTACTTAATAATATACTGACGTCACCTTCAAAATACGTAATGTTGTCATCTGGGCCATAGATTAACCTAAATTTCACATTTTTTTTAAATAAGTACATAGTAAGTTGGTAGGTATCTACTAAGGGCTCTGCCAGAAAAATGCAATGGGATGCATAATCGATAAAAAATATATGCTGCCTAAAAGATTTGTTTTTACTAATTCTCTATTCTTCAAAACAATGTTATCAACAGTTTTCTTACATTTTTGTCTACGGCGAAACCACTCTACCAATTACTAGGTAGATATAAGTAGTTTCACTATTTGGAAGATAGGTATATTTTATAAAAATCGGTCAACTGTACATAACTAAGTGGAAATATCTTTCGTTAAAAGAATGTAAGATTTTGACCTAAGGTTTTTCCACTTATTAATCTTCTTAAGATTATATATCTTAGAAATAGTAAAAAACGATATTTGCAGTATATTTTTTTACCTTATTGGATACTAAAAAAATGTAACAATTTTTGCGTTGTTTTATTGCGAACACGTTGGGTTATTTTCAAAAAATGGGAATAAAGAAAACACGTTTTTTTTAAAACAATTAAAAATATTCTGTCCAGGATTTTTTAGGCATTTTGTATATAAGTTCTAATAAACAAAATATGTTTCATTCTATTATCAAGTCACTATGAACACCTCGATATATATTTTGCTGTGTTTCTTTTATTTTTTCTAAAATAAGGAAGTCATGCCTTATTTTCCCTTTTTCCTGCTCGGATCTCTTGAAACGTAACCTTTTCTGAGTGTCAGTTACGCACTACGTCAGTTACTCTCCTCGTGTTGCAGAAATCCATAGGTAACAGTTAAGTAACTACTTTTCATTCAGTGCCCTGCGAGCTCGCTTGCCGGTTTACCGTGCTAACAAAAAATCTAAACTCTTTTTCCATTGCAAAAATTGTGATGTACCTAGAAACGAAGTTATCTTTAAAAATTGGGAGCAAAGGTCTGTGTTATTTATATACCTATACGAGGACATGGAATAATATTGGTTTGTGTGCCTTTATGCACATTGTAAAGAAAGGTCAACGCTTTTCTAATAATATCTTCTAAAAACGGAACTTCTAAAAAAACTCACCAGTTTCGCATCTGTGAGTTTTAACTTTTAAATGTCATATTTGCCGATACTGTTAGAATAGGACGCGACCCTAATACTCGTAACCCTCTAGCACGGAACACAATACTAAAATGTGCAAACGCTTTCGTGGCAGGAATAGATATCTAATTTTAAGGAAAGTTAAAATAATTTACGAGTAAGCACAGTAAAACTACGAAAAATCGACTTCTACTTTAATAAGTAATTCATCTAGGTAAACAAATAACTGTTTCCCTTTCATTTCTCTGGGATTCCATCATCAGATGCAAATTTGGCGGCTATGAGACCAACTTGGAAGTATATATCTATAGTTAACACATTGTATAAAAAATATCTAGGAGTCGAACATATTAGTATAGAACATATCGTAATAGCATTTAATTCAGGTCAGAGTTTAGTATCTATTTAGACGAATGATGATGTAGTGCAGAAATAAGTGAATGAAATTGTAAATCTTAGCAGTGCTTATAGCAGGGATAGAAGGTACGCCGCAGATGCAGATTTCTAAGCAAGGTTTTAAGTCAGGGTGCTAAACTCGCTTTACATAATTCTGTGCTTATCTCAAAGTTACTACAAAAAGCAAAAAAAAAAAGCCGGAAAAGCATGAAAGTAGAATAAATACGGTAGAAATGAGAGCCCTATGAAAAATCTCTGGCGTTACACTCGCCGATTACAACTGCAACAGCGAGATTAGAGAGAAAGTAGGATTAGAAGGAAGGAAGAAATGAAAAAGGGTATGCTCAATTGGTTCGGTCACGAGGAAAGCGTTTCAAATGAAACATTGATAATGCAAATTTATATGGACATATTTAGGTACCTACTTGAGGAGACCAAGACGTTGCACCAGCAAATCAGGCACTTGATACTTTTTGGCCTACCATATAAGGTCCTTAGCGTGAAGATATTTTATCTCACTCAGTGGTATTCAAACTTTTCATATAGGGGTCAAAAAGAAGTCACAAATATACAGGTAAATCATTTATCTTCACGCCCGCCCGTATTTGCAACCTGTGTGCCTAGTGTGAGTTCTCAGATTACTTAGTAATGCTACGTGAGTTTTTGAAATTATTTACTTTACTATCGCGTTTACGTTTAACGACCTTGATGTATGGAGTTATTGTCAGCGCCTCTAGCGGATAGTCGAAGTAACAAAATTATTCCATACATTTGGATCGTCCAAACGCAAACGCGGTAGTAAAGTAAATTCGTGCGAAACTCACACTCAGCACACAGGTCTCCCACGGCTAGCCAAAGAAATGCCTCACAATGTGACAGGTGGCAAGTTTAACATATCTAATCTTGGGCAACGTTGTTATTGTTTATTAGACGAACGGAAAAAAATATTTTCATTTTGTTACCCGACCCGGGGAACGATCCTCATAAAGTCAAGCCCAACACCGGACCTCTGGACCACAGAACTATTATATTAATTTTATATTTACAAAAATCTAGTTTCTTGTTCTTTAGTAAGTAACTCCGGAACTAAGTACTCGTACTAATAGATTTTAGACATTTTAAAACATTTTATTTTAAACATTTTAGAATTTGGAGAACTTTAAAAGAAATAATTGTTTATATCCCCGTATTTCAAATATTTTTACGAGGCCGCGTGCAACAGCTACTTTAACATAAATGTATTAGTTTATGACTAAAACTAGATTTCGTTAAAATAAGATATGATATGTTTATTTTTAACATATATAAATTAATTAAACAAAAATCTCAGATAGGAGAAGTTAGAATTTACAATTGATTTTGTGTTGTGAGAGCAGGGGGGTGATTATGTATCTCAGTTGCTAACTTAAACTGCATAAGTGTACATCAAATGACGTCATTTGGGTTTGCTATCTCTATCGTATTTCTGTTGGTTACTAGAGATAGCAAATATAAAACACGTCATTTGACAGCGATTTGATGTACACTCATCCATTTTAAGTTGGTAACTGAGTTACATAATCACTCCCCAGTTAGTGACTAGTAACCTTTAGGTATATACGCTGCTTATGTGAATAATTGCTTTTATGTAACTGCATGTAGTTTAGGCACAGAATAATAAGTTCTAACGGGTTACAGTGAAATATGCTTTTGATGCAATAAGGACATTGCAAAAAGTGAAAGTTTTTTTCCCCCTGGAAAAGTTGAATTTTACATCTCTGTTACTTATTTTTTTGACAGAAATAACAGCAGTTTGTATGAAAAATTGAAGAGTGGGTTTTCCCAGTTTTCCTGCAATTTTCCCCGTTTTTCTCTACACACTATGATCCTTCTCATTACAATAAGCAATAAAACAAAAAACAATAATTAAAATTGGTCCATCCGTTCAGACGTGATGCGATGACCACGCTAAAGGGTGATTCATTATACCCATTTATTATTATTCACCCATGTCCATAAAGATGGAGGTCAACCGTTAATGGAATAATTGTGTAATTAAATATTTACAAAAATAATTATGTTTTCAATTCGACTGTATGTTTTTTGTTTGTTTTAAAAAAAGAGGAGCTCGACACCAAAATTATGTTGATTTCTCAATTGCAAACATTTTTTTTGTATTTGAAAGAGCATACATGCTTCCGAGATGGTCCCATCGCCCGTCGCCGTCAAGTCTGGATCTGATGATGAAATCTTAGGGAAATTAAAGTCGGTTCTTAGCAGTTTAATACCCCATATTAAATTACATTTTTTTGTTCTTTTGTAAGGTTACTATATAATAATTGAAAGTCATCATCATTAAGGCATAATTTCCTGTCACCAAAATTCTAGTACTTGTTTCTATATGTTTCACTTCGAGGGTGATCCCTGTCTCCGTTTGAGCATCATTAACGTCCTCGTTGTCTATAGGAGAGGTGTGGGTTATTCTTGCTAGCAGAAAATATGATTTTTGATTGTCATAACACAAGAAATAGCCTGTCTAACGGTAAAATGTATCCCCCGAAAGTGAAACGTCACATTCATCATGGATAAGTTTGACGTACCTACACTCATTAAGTTTACATGTTGTCCCGCAAACATCAAACACAAATACTACATATCCGATCATGGCGTGATCTTTTTTTAGTGACTACAAGCTGTAAACCCACCGAATTAAATAATAATACCGAATCAAGTAGAATAATAGAAAACTCAGTTAATCGAATGTATGAAAAAAAAATCCACCGTGTTGGTCTGGTTCCTTAGTATAGAATAGACCATCTGCCGTCCTGCTTGGCAGCTTGTATAAGGCGTGCGAAGGCGACCATTACCACCACGACTACTGGCGGTAGACTGATGTTCAGCAAATAGCCCGTGCAGGGATCTACTGCCTTATCTATTCTTGCCGCCGTAATAACATTGACATGTTCCGGTTCTAAGGATAGGATTGCCTGTAGATTTGTACAGTTAGCCTCATAACACCCTAGCCGAGTTTTATTCCCAACGGAAATCCCTCGTTTTCTGTTATAGGCTTTACGTGTCTGTCTGTGTGTGTGCGTGTTTTGTGTATGTCTGTTTGTGCAATCATATTTTTTGAATGAATGGACCCTTTTAGACGCGTATATATTTTTTATTTGAAAGCTGGTGTAATCGAGATGATTCTTGGCTACATTAGGTACATAACATATAGGTTTTGTCGGGGGTTCATTCAACATTTTTAATTTTAAGATTATTGTTTCTCATTTTTCTTTGTATCGCCACTGTGGTCTAGCGGTCCGGGTGTTGGACTTGACTGCATGAGGTCCCGGGTTCGAATCCCGGGTCGGCCAACAAAAAATTGGAAAAATCCAATTTTCTTATAAAAAAAAAAATGTTGGTCTGGATTGGAATTGAGCCCGGTTGGCGATAGGCTTGCCACCTATCACATTGTAGGACTTAGTATCTTCGGCTAGTCGGTAGTAGTAGTTTGGTTTGTACCTCTGCCTACCTCTTCGGGGATATGGGCGTGAAGATACTTTACTTTACTTTATTTTTCTTTGTTATTTGATAATTTTGTGTAAAATATGAAATAAATAAATATTTCTAGGAAACTCTTTAGGCATCGAAATTACGTAACAAACAAAATGCAGTACGCGTGACCCAATAGCCCATTTAATGTAGACCGTTGTTCTGGAAGGTAATGAACTCTGTCCGCCAAGCAAGGTTATTTATTTCTTTCTGTGCATGTATATTTGAATGTAAGGTCTTTTATTATCATATGTCATTTAATCAGCTGGACTGATTTATAATGTTTATAATAATACTAGCCGACCCAGCGAACTTCGTATCGCTTGACATTACAGTTGGTAAGTACTTCTTCTTCTTTCTTTCTTTAGGTATTGGCCTTCACGTTAGTATTTTGCCATTAGTCAAGTAGAAATTTGCATCAAATTTTATATTAATTTTAATCAATTATAATTAGTCATCAGTCATAAGTCGTCAGTAAGTCATGTCTGGGTCTTGAGTAAAACGGTGGATTTGTTACTCAAGCTCGTCTATTGAGATTTGGCGGCAGCAAGGAAATACACGATACACTAATTTCTTCATGATTACTTCATTTGTGCACTTTCACTGAACAAAATTAATCTAATTCCCACCTAAATTAACTAATTTCACTCAATATAAACCCGAAATTCAATAACTATGAAAAAATTACGACCATGTTCATTCTCGATGGCGCCAAAACCTTGGTAAGTACTTTGTATGGAAAATAAAGCGGTCAAGTGCGAGTCGGACTCGCCCACGAAGGGTTCTGTAGCAGCAATCATCATAATATTAATGGTCTTTTTTTTTGAAAGGCTATTACCTACGTTTCTAATCACACGGTTTTTGAAACTTTACTGGACTTTAACTAATGACCTTTCAGTTCATTAATTTCGTACTTCATATACACTATACACTACACTACACTACACTATACAGTGATTACAGTTTATGTCACTTCTGCAAATTGAGCGATTTTAAACTGCACAGCGTCATCTCTTAACAGTTAAGTACAACTATTTTAAGTGTTATTGTTATAGTACCTATTAAAAACAAACTGCTTACGTTCAAACCAATTTTCGTGGGGAGTTTACATGTAATGTACATGAAATGTATTTTTTTAATTTTATCCTCTTATTTTAGAAGTTACGGGGGGCTCCCCGTAACTTTTTAAAACAATTTTCACCACTTTGGAAGCCACAAACACTTATGGTAAAAAAATGAGTTTTAGTTCTAATTATGGGGACCCCCAGAATTCATTGTTATTTTTCTAGTTTTGTATCAAAATCTTAATGCGGTTCACAGAAGCTCTTATGCTAGCTCTTATAGTTTCGGGAAAATACGGACGGATAGACATGACGAATCTATAAGGTTTCCATTATTAGCCTATGGATAGGGAACCTTAAAAAGGTATAATTTATCTAGACACGCGGCAGCGTGTCAAGTCAAAGTTCAAGCAAAGAACTGGCGAGCCAGAGCCGAGTGCAATATTACACGAACCACTTGGTGCCACTTTTGACCCTTCTATAACTCAAAACCTATTTAACGTAAATACATAAAACTACGTGTGTGTAATTATAAGGACATCAAGAATCTCAATTTTCATAAAGCTAGCTCAAACGGTTATAAAGATATGAAGGTCTAAAAGTCGTAAATTTTAGTACCTACTGACTGACTGACTGACATACCTATAGTAGCTAAACCTAACCTACTTCCAGATGACCTAGAAGGATGAAATTTGGAATTCAGCTCGGTAATTATGTGTAAACGTAGGAAAAAATCGAAAAATAAAAAAAATAATCAAAAATAGGGTGTACAAAAAAAATGTAGCGTTAGAACTGTTACAAGCAGATATTTGAAACCATCCCAATATTTGTATGTTATATCGCCCGGACTTGGCAAATTTAAGCATAAACAGAAAGCGTATCAAAAAGGTAGCAGATAATGAATGGACAATGCGCATTATTATCTCTAACATTCAAGAGAATGTAGAAAACGACATAAAAAAGAAAACTATGCGGAAACGCACGAAAAAAAATTGAAATTAAAGACCTGCCTAGTTTTCTTTAAAAAAGTAATGATATCCCACCAAAAACATAAAAAAAAGTTGTGAGGTGTCAAGGGACACCCGGATGGAACGAAGTTCTCTCCCCCCCCTCTCTCTCTTAATCTCTATAAATCTCTAGTAAACTCTATCTCTCTTATAGAGAGAGACAGACAGAGAAACATGAAATAAAAAAAAAAGAAAATAAAAATATAAAAAAAAGAAAATAAAAAAAATTAAAATGATAATCAAAAAAATAGAAAATGAAAAAAAAAATTGTCCGACCCGGGATTCGAACCCGGGACCTCATGCAGAACCGCTAGACCACAGAGCAAAAAGTGTCGTGACAACATTTTCGTAAGAATTTTTTCCCTCTAGCCCCCATTCACAACGCGCAATAAGGAACTTCGTTCCAAATTTAAAAAAGGAGAGCCAAGTTCAATACAAAAATTATGCTTGGCTGTGAACTCCGCCGCAAAAAGAATGGAGATATTAATGGGTGCCAAGTTCTATGCAAAATCCAAATACTTATTTATAGGAACAAAATAACATTATGATCAAGTATGAAACTCTATTTCTTTGCTTTATTTGGCTCTCCTTTTTTACATTTATGTTTTTGGTGGGATAGTACTTACTTAATAATAGCTACTTACATTTTCTTTGCAGTTTTCCCGATTTTTTTTTCATAAGAACGTTTTTCTGATAATAGCTAACACAACAAAAAAATGATTAGCAAAATAATTAGTCCATCTATTTAGGCTTATGCGTTGAAGCGATGAAATAGGGATTCATTTTTATATAATTACTAGTGGTCGCCCATTGGTCGAAATTCGACCATAATTAATTTTAATATCTTGTTGATAAGAACGCCATCTTTATTTCTCAAGACCAAATACTTTGTTTCCAAACTTTTTAGTGTGCCATCTGTGATCTTTTATCGTTATCATCAATACATTTGTTTGTGTGTGTTAAATGCACGGTAGTGTGGGTAATGTTTTATTTATTAATTTAATGTACTTTATCAGCATCATTATTGAAAAATATTAGTGTTCTGCACTTCTCCTACACATAAACTAAAATGTGTCAAATTTTATGCTCCTGCGTCCGCGCAATTTTCGTGAAAAGGGGTCTAAAGTTTTGGCATCACGTATTAATGTCTAGATATAAAGATAAAACCTATATATACGAAAAAAATATAAAATGATCGATGCGATTAAAAAGTAGTTTCCCCTCTTCCCCGAAAAAAGAGGGGTGACATCATAACTTTTGAACGTTAGGACCTATTTCGATGCGGATTTTTTTTATTTGAAAGCTGACATGATTAGAATTCTTCTTAGCTACGTTTAAAGTAGAAATAGGTAAGTGTATGTAATTTTGTAACATCATAATATGTTACCCTATTTTTACAAAATAAATAAGTTTGAAGTTATATGTAATTAGGTTTTGTCCGGGGTTATTGAAAATGATTCAAATTAAAAAAAAATAGATTATTTTTTTGTGTTAGATCCGGTCTGGCTTTGCACATTTTTTTAAATTAAGAGATAACTTCTGAAATATTCAATGAAATTGTATAGAGTAAACTCGCGTCAGGACACGTGTCCTAATCGAAAATTCGTAAGACGGATGGAGAGTAAACAGCTGGCGCGGTGTGGGAGAGGAAGTATCCCCTTCTCTTTCTACGACGCGGCTAAAATGTGGACCTGCGCCAACTGTTTTGTTTGAAGTGAATGTTAGAAGGCACAGGGTCATAGAACAACTATAGTATGCGCAGGGTGCTTGAGCGAATGTTCGTGTTGTCATGTTTGTGTACGATAGCTTAATAAATGAATATTGTGTTCTACCAAATAGATGATAGATAGCACTTTCAAACTGACAATTAAAGCAATTCGTGCAAAATTATTACCTAACCATTCCAAAATATCGAAAATGCACAACGTTAATATTAAAGTTTTTACTTCTGCCGGCACTCCCAGAGTGCAACCCGTCGTTTTTTGGAGTTTACTCCTTAAGAAACGATTTGAGTTTTAAGGCCCGGAACGGAATTTTTATGAGGAGTAAAATCAAGTGTAACACGAAAAGTTGAGGCGTTACGTAGAAAGAGACAAACATATGTAAGTCGTACCGCTTCAGTCCTTCAGTATTTTTTCTCTTTCAGAACTGACGATCTCGCCCGAACAAAAGTCAAGTCGCCCCGAGCGGGTCGTCATTCGGCTCCGCCACAGTCGAATAATTACAGATATATGTTTGTTTCTCTTATCATTTTAGCAGATGCGTTCATTTAC
>NJDC01007712.1:42105-68739 GCA_002245475.1 Calephelis virginiensis
ACCGAACGATATTGTTCTTTTTCCATTTTTGCAAAACCGGCCGACACTTCCAAAGGCTGTCAAAACAAAACAAATGAAGGGAAAAGACTGAAAACTATTTGATAGACTTCAAAAAGTATTTACTGCACGATAGTAAAACTCTTTTGTAACAACAACGCCATGGGGCGATGAGGCTAAGTAATTATTGAAGGCCCCTCGTATGTAAGAACTTCCAATTTATAAATTGAAGAAATGTGTTAAATGTAAATTAAATGAAAATGGTTATTATACCATTGCTGAATATTTAGCTAATAAGACCGCTTGGGATAAATTGCTCCTCATCCCAATCTCTTATAAATATTATGATGTATCATTACATTACTTATTGTATATCTGCATATTTTAAAATAAGAAAAAAACGACAAGCCCGCTGAGTTTCTTGTCGGATCTTCTCAGTGTGCGGCCGCGTTCCGATCCGGTGGTAGATTTATTATTATTTAGACGCGTCACAAGTGTCTAGGTTTATGTGAAATTAAATAATTTTAAATAATCCTTCCGGTGTTCATGACAAGAATATTCACAAATTTTAAATATGAAAAAATGAACAAACTCGACTTTTAAGTTTAAAGTATTTGCTGTAGATGCTCTGACCATGTGAGTCACCAACTTATTGCTTATCGTAAGGATTCTAAAATGATATAAGTATCTACAACTCCCTACCCTCGTTTCATTCTCTGGCTTCTCCAGATCTTCTCATATAAAAAAAAGTGTATAAATTGGGTTTTAATAATTTGCTTGTTTCAGGTATCGGCGGCGGACTGTCTACGACGCCAGGAATCGTGATTGTATCGCAATATTTTGACAAACACAGGTACGCGGCCGTCTTTTTTTCGAAAGGATGTGACAACGCTATCGCCTAAAGGATGAGACAATGTAGCCATTATGTCTTGAATTATCCAAGCAGTCGCCCTACGGTCTACGTGGTACGACATTACAGGTGGCCTGCCTAGACTATTAGGTACCGCCGCCTTATCCATGTATGCCTCAACATCAGAACTTGTCACTATCGCTGTCTATTTTGGAATGGTGGCTAATCTTATGTGAAGAACCCAGTCTTAGGATAGCAGCACCCAATGCCATTTTTGGTGTCTATACTATACTATAAATAATTTATAATGTCGTGAAATTCTTCAATAAATGGAACAAAATTCTATGATCCGAGACCAGGTGATAATTTGAGAGTGCGATCGTAAGGCTCTTTAAAACTTGTAGGTATAAATTACAACGATCTCTAACGCCGCCTCTTCACAATGGTTCATGATGGCCCGTTATAAAATGTGCGATAATCGCCTCTATAATTGCGCTACTGTCCACACAATCGAGCATTACTCCTCAGATTACTTAGTAATGCTACGCATCATTATTCATTTGTGCATTGGCAGCCGTACGAGACGGACGTCTCGACCTATTTAAATTTAGTTGCAAAATTGTATGGTAGCTATTTGACGCTCTTGGCAATAATCTCAACATGTTTTTACGTTGATCTCGTTAAAATTCGATTGTAAAATCCAGCCTAAGTCTATAACAAAAAAAAGTCTATTTAAAAGTAATCAAATCAATTCTAACTTGATTTACCGTTGTCAGCTCGGTTTTATGAGACTTCAGAATTTGAAGACGGTGATATTTCAAGTAACGTACTGATATCATTTACTGAATGTTAGATAAGAATTGAAAGAAGACCGCCTATGATTGCCCTTGAAAAACGTTGAAAGAAGTAACCGTTACTTTAACTGTAAGCACACATCCACAATCTGGGTGCAACTGTTATATACTTAAAAGACGGCTGTTGGTCGCATTAGCAGCTATCGACGAACTTTAAGCTTACTTATGACACAATATTTAAAAAAAGTTATAACACGATTTAAGTTTTTAAAATAGCAAACAAAATTGCGTATTGAATATCTAATGTTTTTAGTGTCTTTTGACCTTTTTCCATTCTTTCCTTATTGTATTGTAATCTAAAATGTTGTGAAATATTGTTACAGATTATAAACTACAATATCACGCCGTAATTGCTACTTATTTTCAAGATGAATCATCTATCAATGTGTAATGTAGGCTGCCTGTCTAACAATCTAACGCCGATTGCAATACCAATGATGGAATTGTGAATTCAGACTATAAATTTATAATAAGTACAAGTCATTAACAACTATATTTTATTCATTTCATTCAGAGTTTTACGTATGAATACATTACTATGTTAGAATGCTTTATAAAAATATTTTGTTCATAATCGTAACACACATAAATTCGAAACCCTTAACTCTAACGTACATGGCCTATCAATCCTATTATATTACAATATGTTTCGGCTCAACTAGCTTAAATCAGTTTTTAACCGACTAAAAAAGGAGAAAGCTGCAGATTCTGTTCCTGTACATATATTTTAACGGATTTTAAAACATTTTACTATTTGAAAAATCAAGGAAAATGTCCTAAACCATTTTTGAATCATGTTAACTAGTCAAAAACTGTTTGAAGCATTTTGAAATTTTTACCAGCCAGATTCTGGAGAAAATTGAGGAGTGATGGGAAATTAATACTCACAAATACAAGACTAATTGAACATTTTTTAAAACGCACGCTCTGTCTGTCATATGAGCAATTTCTAGTATATTTGGAAGTATTTAGTATTACTAACGGTAAAGGAATTAGTACTCTATCACTGTAATCATTTATCATCAGGCGAATTTTCAAAGAACCACAGAATATAACTTCTCAGCTAGCCAATTACTGTCACGGTGCTAGTAAGCTGAAGAATTGTCTCTTCTAATCTGGCTAGTTTCTATAGTGCAAAAAGTTTTTTTCTCTTTCTAGAGCGATGGCCAATGGCATATGTGTGAGTGGAACAGCCGCTGGTAGCTTCGTTTTTCCGATGTTAATTGAAAAGCTCGTGGATACTTATGGACTACACGGGACAGTTTTGTTGTTGGGTAAGGAGTCAATAACATGCCAACTAAAACAAAGTTAAATGACAGTCTAAATAACGTGGTCGCGGACAATTAGTCACCCACATTGGACAACATTTTTTGCATGGAATGGTATAGCATATAGATGTTACATAGGTAATAACAGAGATTAGTAAATATATTGTCTTTATATATATATATATATATATATATATTGTCTTTGGTAATACGTTTGACGTATCGCCTTTAACTACCTACACAGTCGACCAATACTTGCGTGAAAAGACGATATTTTTTGCTAACACAAATTTTGCAGTAACGTTGAATATTGTTTGTTGTGCTATTTTCTTTATCTGGTTTGTCTACTTCTTGCGATAAGTAAAAAAAGTTAAACTCGCGTTAGGACATGTCATCTGTAGGTATAGGGTTACCCTGCTGATCAAAAATTTGTAAGACGCAGGAAAACTGAAACGACTGTATGTTGTCACCGTATTTCATACTGATTTTCATTTCTGCTGCCAGCAAATCTTCAAGCTAGCACCATCATATATATATTTTTTGTTCTTGAATAAAATCAATTAGATGAATTGTGTGTTTTTTTATCACATTAATACTTTAGTAAAACAGTAGATACTTTTACGCTGATCATTTTTAAGCAATTCTTGCAAAATGGTTTTCTAACCATTCGAAAATATCAAAAATGCACTAACTACTTCAATATTCAAGTTTTCACTTCTGCTGGCAGGACACTCCCGGAGTGCAACCGGTTGGTTTTTTAACAAAATATATTTGTATTTCAGGCGGCGGCATGCTCCACGTGTGTGTGGCGGCCACCCTGTACCGCCCCCCGCCCTCCCCGCGCGCCGCCACCCCCGCCACCACCACCACCGAGAACACCACCCTGCTGGCCGACATACAGGAAGGTACATATACATTGTCTGGCGCATGACAAGGTCAGGTGGCACGCTGTGCTTGTACAGTGTGTGGAAGAAGCTGCACCACATTCACTACCGCCTACAATTTCCACGGAGAACACTAACTAAATTTCCCCATTAGAGTTTGAATATTTATTTTACATTTTTTTTCTCCATAAGAAGCTGTACTGAGCATCTTCTTCGACATTACAATCTAGTCTATAGACTAATAAGTAATTTTAATTTCTCTTAACCTTCTAAGATACAGTATCTAAGTATAAGTCCATCAACTTTTACTTAGTGTCTCTAAATTTAAGTTCCATTGGTATCTTGAACTTAAAACACTGTCACTTGATTTTGGCACTAGCACATACAAATAGTACTTGTCTGTTTCTAGGAAGAACAGAAACACAGAAGGACAGACTGCAATACCTGTTCCAACCAGACAACGAACTGAGTCTGAACCAGAAAAACGCGCTCTTAAGCAACGAGAAAAGAGCTAATCTTATTACGGAAATATTACATCCCAGTCTTGTTGAGGTGAGTCGTTTTCGAACAAAGCTCAATTTGGTTTACCTGTCCGGCGAGGAAGGAGGTAGAGGAAAAGTCCTGTCGTCGAATCTCTCATATGAGAATCGTTCTATTGCGAAACGGTAGTAGGAGAAAGGTAGTTTCGATGAAAAACTTGTAAACGAAACATTCTGTCGGCGAATCATCATGCGGAAAATGGTTTGTTGGAGAACAATTTCAGAATCCTATTTTAAGGGAGTCGTTGGTCGACGCCTAACTCCACAAACCAACCATGAGGCTCGGGTTCGATTTGATTGCATTTCTGGGTTTGGGTGTTTATTAAATTATTTACTCTGGCATGTCTACGTATTAGAATCGTTGAATAACACTAACACCCATAACACAACCATGTAATTTTCTTACTTTGGAATTCAAAAAATAATAATTCTACCAGTAGCTAAAGGAAGTTGCAGTGTTAGCGAAATAATATTCTAATTAAATAGTAAACTTTAATTATTGTTTTAAACTATTTCACCTGCAGGTAGCCAGACCACCTTTACAATCCCAGATGTCGGATTCCGAAGACTCAGAGGGACTGGATGTTTTAGGAGTTGTTGGTATGTCTTAAAAGATTTAAGCACAATATCTAGTATTGTATAAAATACGTATATTGGAAGCAACCTAAAATCACATAAAATTAACTTACTCGATGGTTTATGTCCGTAACGAATGGACCTTTGCAAAACATGCGATGTAGTATTTGAAGTAGTTTCGCGCTGAATGACAAAGATAGCCATTTCCTAAATGAATTATCGTTAAAAACCAGGAACAAAGTTTTACAAAAAAAGGCGTGTGCCACTCGGAGACTGCCGCGATAAAGCTATTGCATAAGCAGGCACGAGTCACCAGATTGCGGGGTGAAGAGGGGGATTACGCATGCGCAGTAACGCCGATACAACCAATGCCACCTAGAGGCGAGTTGCTAAACTAAAGAGACAGGCGTGATCAAAAATTCATTAAAAGTTCTGCTACTCATCGATTAATGGCAAAACTAAAAAGTATCACCGCTGTGCCGGTCGGAGTGGGGTGTGTTAGGTTATTTTCGTTACGGAATTTCTGGACTTGGTCTCCACCCTCAAGGCCCGCGATAGAAACTATGCCATAGCTTAAAAACTTTAATTTTTCACTATACGTATAGTAAATGAATACAATATGCTATATAATCCAATAGAATTTATTTGTCTAAT
Source organism: Calephelis virginiensis (assembly GCA_002245475.1). Lineage (NCBI taxonomy): Eukaryota > Metazoa > Arthropoda > Insecta > Lepidoptera > Riodinidae > Calephelis > Calephelis virginiensis. Next base: position 47,728 of record NJDC01007712.1, read on the forward strand.
TTAGATAGAGTTGTCTAATTAATCTAAATAATGTTTCCCGTTTCGGTCCGTTACAGTCTGACCACTGGTCGTTAAGTGCTGCGCAACAACTTGCTCGGGTAACGATCCAATGCCTTACATAATAAAAATCCATATTAACAGTGTCTGAAGAGAAGGTAGTCAGTAGACTTGCACAATGGCTTTAATACCCCTGTCACAGAACAGCGACGCACCGACAACATCTTTGGTGTCTAAAGGCCAAGGTTATCTCTTACTATCGTGTTCTTGTTCGCTATTTAAATTTTGTTGATTGTGATTATTTTAGAGTCCAATATTTGTTAGATATATAATATTCATTTTCCCAGGTCTCCCACGGGAGGTGATAAAGCTACGCCTCCGGCCAACACGCTCGTCCTCCATACTTCATTCCGTCGAGGACCTCTCCACTGACAGCACTTGCGTGTATAAGGCCAGTCAAAGAAAACTAAGTCGGTAAGAGAATCTTTACCATAACAATTTTAAATTTATTCTAATATGATATTTAAAATAATGGTTTTTATATATTCTTATTCTTTTATTTGAATTCAAAATTTTCTGTGGCTACTAAAAATAATAGGCTACACCTATGTAGTAATCTAATATCTTTAGTAGCTACAGAAAATTTTGAATTCGGAGCGTCATTTTGTTATATAAGTTAAAAGTAGAAGTTTCCCAATTAGATTGAATTTTTATGTGCTTGTTATTAGATCAGTTAATTTTGATAAGTCTTTTAATGTCATGGTCATTTGGTCCGACTTCCTATAGATGAAAATTTCATTGTATTTTTCACGTGATTCATTTAAAAATTATTTAAAAGATGAAAAAATATACATAGTTTAAAACTGTGATTTTAATGGTCCTATTTAAATTATCGCCTCTGTGGTCTAGCGGTCCGGGTGTTGGACTTGACTGTATGAGGTCCCGGGTTCGAATCCCGGGTCGGCCAACACAAAGAAAATTGGATTTTTCCAATTTTCTAATAAAAAAATGTTGGTCGGGATTGGAAATGTGCCCGGTTGGCGATAGGCTTGCCACCTATCACATTGTGGGACTTAGTGTCTTCCGGCTAGTGGTGGGTGCCTTGGTTGTACCTCTGCCTACCTCTTCGGGGATATGGGCGTGAAGATACTTTATTTAAATTAGATCATCTCGCACCTGGTTTTGAATAAACCTACCAATTTACCAAACAAGGCTAACTCAAAAACATCAGTATTCGCGGGAAACATTACCCATTTCCAAACGTTATTTTTCATTTTACAGATCTCTTTACATCAAACCGCCATTACCCGCAAAAATAATACCCAGCAAATTGAGTGAACCCATCTGCGACAAGAAGACGGAAGAGAAAACAGAGATTACAGACGAGGTGGTTGAGAAGACAGGCTGCATGGTAACCATATCAAGGTAATTCTTTTCCAATCCCTTGCCAAAACTACTGTAGGTTTGTATCCGCAGTAGGTAAGTTAGGTTAGGCCTAGGACGTACTATAGCTATGGTTGACACACGACTGTCAGCTGGCTCACTAGATGGGACGCGCTTATTTGTCATAATGCCATTCAACACTATGAAACAGTACCCACCCAAAACTTTCGTCACAGGATTTGAATCCTCATGTAGAAAATTATCTGAAGCTCAGGGCAAGTGCTAAAATTGAAATACCACGAAACAGATTGACCAGTTGGGTTACTCTTTAATCTCGATTTCATGCAAAGTGAATATGTCAATTTCGGTGCTCTTGAACACAGTACTAGCGAATTATTAACATTTAGTTAATAAAAACAATAAATTATTTGGACGGATTTGTTGTTTTTTTGGACTAAACGTCAAGAATTCTCTAGTTCAAGAGTAGAAATAACACAAACCCGTTTTCAATTTCCAATTTGTATGAAATCGTCATTCACACTGATCTAGTTAGTGTAGTACTCGTGGTCCTGTTACTTACTCTGTGCTTTTGATGACTAATTCTTGAGTTTCAGTTTTGCTAGTGTCGCTAGAGTTGTTGGCGATATTTATTTATTGTTTACAAGTGTATGAAATTAATGCACTAATAAATAAATATCCCTGGACATACGACTACGCACAATAAGTAATTGTTACTAAGCCTTCTAATGAACGGGATGATGGCACAGGATAAACACTAGGTACTGACGTGCAGAAGATTCACTCTTTAACAACAACAAAAGTTCGAGCCTATAAAATTTGGAATGTAAGAAAAATAGAAACCCCAGAAAACATTTAATGGTTCATATTGAGCTGAGTGTGTGAGTGATTGGAATAAAAATAGCAACGGTACGATATAAATGGTTGTCAACTTGGGTCTTAGCCGTGAGCACCAAGTAATTTTATTTTGTTAGTTACTGTCTGTTGCCCTCGACTTCGAACATACGTCGAAGTGACTTTTCGTGGTTAGTTATGATGAATATATTCCAAATGTTAAACCGGGCTAAGAGCTACTTACTGGGTAATATGTATGCACGACGATTATGGTACCATCGCCTGAACATCAAGCAAACAAGCATCCTGGCGATGGGTTAGACAAGCTTGATTAGCTTGACTGGTACTGTTCGGTTTAAGGTTGGGTAGTGAGTGGTAAGAGATGTGCAGATACCTGGACGTGTCCCTGCTGCGGTCGTGGCGCTTCGGCCTGCTGTGCACGTCCGTGGCGCTCATGTCGAGCGGCTCGCCGTACGCCCTGTACTACTTGCCGGCGTACACTGTCTCGGTGGGACATAGCAAGGCTGCCGCAGGTATCATACTTACAGTTACTTTAATCAGGTGATTATTATTCATAAACACACTCTCTCTATCGTTTTTGCACTATCTCATTCTCTCTCACACACACTCTTTTTCACACAATAACACTCATGTTCATTTTACTTGTGTGTTTTCGGCCATATTCGTTTATAGCTCCTTATTAAAAAAAAATTCGGATAAACAAAAGAACGATTTGCCTGAGTAGATGAATACATTTTCGTAATTCTTTTTTGTTTGATAGAATGAATGCACCTGCTGTTAGTCGCATTTAAATTTAGATTAAGCCCGACGAGAGGTTTTAGAGTTGCTGTACAAATGTATACCTACCGATGTTTTTACTCATGTGACGTAATTTAAAAAAAAAAGTTTGTTTTTGCAGTTTATTGGTTTTGAATTATAGAATTTAAATTTTATGTTCTCAGAGAACTAAATACCATGTCATGATGTTTTCCAGGTCATCTGGTAGCAATAAGTGCAGTGCTTGATCTCTGCGGGCGGCTGGGGCTGGGCTATCTCTGTGACCTGCATCTCTTCTGCCGAAGAAAAGCGTACATCCTTAGGTATGAGCATTTTTAATTTTATAATTTTAACTTTTGAAGATTTTTGCTTTACAACAATTCCCCCGTCTATTTCAGTATTGTCGTCGCCGGAGTCGCTGTCCTGACTTTGCCAAGTTTGACTTCCTGGTGGAGCCTGGCGGTAGCTTCTGGTATGTATTTTTATGATATGATATGGGTACAAAAATAGAATTCAGTTTCGAGTTTCGAAAACACCTTGGGACTAGGCTAAGAAGGATATTAATTTTATTACAATCTTTTGACTACATACTTGTAATTTTTTCATATTTTATTTTTTATTTTATTGTTGACATTTTATGATTGGATTTTATTTGAAGTTTCTGTATTATTTTAATTACTTTAAATAGCAAACATGTATTTACAATTAAGTGACACATTGAGATTAATTCGTTATGTTTTTGACATAAATTAATTAACTTGTAACATTAACAGGTTATTTGTATTTTTGTTGACATTGGTAATTTACATATTTCTCCCTAATTTTTGGGGAAACAATGTTTATACATGTTACTTTATGGATTGGGTACATAAATATAAAGTTGGTAGCTTTATTTTTATGTACCCACTGTATGGTTATAATTTCTGTATGGTTATAATTTTATTATACGTAGTCTAGGTTATCAGTCATAGTGAGTAGTCAATATGTCAATAAGTCAATAATATAATCTGTTTAAATTATAAATATTGTTAGGTTAATTTTGTGATGTAGGAAATTATTTGTATATGGATAACTTTATTTAGGTAAGTAACATTGACGTGTTTTAAGTGTAAGATGCCTTACCTACAAAATAAAAATAATTTGAATTTGAATTTGAATTTGAATGTAGAATGTTGGCCGGGATTTGAAATATGTTCGGTTGGTGGTAAGCTTGCACTTTGTGGAACTTGTGTGTATTTGGCTAGTGGAAGGTGCCCTGGTTGTGCCTCTGCCTACCTCTTCGAGGATATGGGCGTAAAAATGCTTTTTGATTACGATTATATTGGGAATGTAGTAAAATGCTTAATAACGAATACGTATCTTGTGTAACTAAGTTTGTCAGTTACCCGATCCTCTAAACCGGAATACGACGACAGCGGACATTAAAATGGCGAACGGCTAGTCCCGAACCGAGAAAGAACTGTAGCTATACACACCGTAGATATTGTGCACACAAGGTGCGCTGCTCCATTGTAGCCGGGACCTTGCGCCACGTGTGCGGGTCTACTGGCCACCCGACCCTCCAGCGGGTTGCATTACAACGACAAGCACTGTCTGTACTGAAGTGACCGCGGGAGTGAGGTAGTACTGTAGCAGCTGGTACAGCAAACGTTGTGTCCGGTGGGCAGGCGCGTACGGGCTGTGCCTGGGGTGCTGGTTCCTGCTGGTGCCGGTGCTGCTGGCGGACGCCTTCGGCACGGCACGGATCGCCTCCTCCTACGGGCTCGTCCGCATGTTCCAGAGCCTGGCCGCCGTCTCCGTGCCACCCACTGCTGGTAAGATCTTGCATTTCATGGACCTGGACCTTCACGGCTACTCTGAGGATCCACGTATTTTTCTAGAATAATTCTATCCCGCGTGGAGCCTGGTGTTCGAACTTTGAGGGATCGAACATTTTCCCCTCAGCAATCAGCACCAAGTCGAGATTCGTCTCCAGGGGACAACTCTTTAAGCGATCGCTATGGGTGGCAGAACCTTAGCTTATGCAAAAAGCTCGGTAAACACATCGTTGGCAACAAAATAGTCATACAAAAAACATATCTATACTAGGTAGTAATAAAGTGAAAGATTTGACTGTTTGCTTGTATTGAATAGGCTCCGAAATTACTGGACCGATTTAAACATATATTTTACCATTGGAAGCAGACATTATCGCTGATGAACATAGAGTACGTAGTCTGTATGAAAAATCCGAGCTTTGTCTACCCATGCGAAGCCAGGACGGGCTGCTAGTATTTCATAAAATTATAAAAGAAATATTATCGGGATCAATGCATTTTATGTTTCCACATCATAGAAATATAAATCTATATCACCACAGGTTTTATCAAACTCGGACAAATGGCATAAGACCTCGAACAAGCACATGGCTATCCTGATGGTAAGGGACAATGTGGACTAAAACACCATAGATATTATAAATGCAACGCTATCTTGTCGCCGGCATGTTAGGCCTAATGTGTTTAAACTACCACACACCCTACCCTCTGGATCGGAACATAACACTGTCATCATAACGACAGAAATAGGCAAGGTGGTGGATCCCTACCAGGACAGGTTGCTATGCAGCATTCTCCCACCAGTGGTCTTGTTGGTAATGACCCATGTGACCAGTACCTGCCTCTTACAAGTGGCCCGGTAGAGAGGCAGATGGTATTTTCTACGCAAAAGACGCAGAACAACACGTAGCTTTTATAAGGTCGGTTTATAAGTTCAGAATTAAAGAGAGTGGATGTATGAAATGACGTTAATCTTGTTTTTAGGTTTGGTCCGTGATGTGACCGGAGGTTACGCTTGGTGTTTCTACGGAATGGGTTCGTGCATGGTGCTGGGTTCCATCCCAGTCATTGCTTTCCATCTGTCCAGCAAAAACGAAGATACTGAATCATCCGTGGATTGAAATATATCATAATGCTGTCTGTGTTTTGCTGTCGTGAATCCATTTTAATGGTAGCTCTATATGTGTAAATCATAACATGTCGCAGGCCAATTGTCTTATTCAGTTTCTACATAAAGGGTGTGGCCAGTTTATTGTTATCAAAACATAAATTAAGTACGCAGCAGTAAATGTGTTATGATTGCTGTTTTCAATTATTTCTTCGTATTATCCGTTTCAAATTAGTTTGTCTCTAGTTGCACTTCAATATCACATGCAGCTTTACCCTATAATAAAACTACTGTAAAAATAACTTTTTTCTTATTTTCATTTTTTATCTCAAGTTGATAATTTGTCCGAGTTTTGGCGCCATTAAAAGCAAGGATGGTCGTAGTTTTTTTAATTATTAAATTTCGTATTTACATTGAGTGAAATTAGTCAACTTTTGTGGCATTTTTTTAAATTTTGTTCAGTGAAAGTGCACAAATGAAATTAATCATGAAGAAATTGGTGTATTGTCCATTTCCTGGTTGCAGCCAAATCTCATTAAATGAGCTTGAGTAACGATGCCATATCTTCAGATACTCATGTCCTTGACATGACTTTCTTTGACGAATTTTGATAAATCGGACTAATGGCTAATGTTAACGCTAGTGCCAAAAACTAAAGAAAGGAAAAGGAACAATTTGCCTTCGGTTTTTGTATGGCGCTAATATAGTGACATCATTAACATACATACTAGTAATATAACCTGCGAAATTACACAAGACGAAATTTGTAACTTTGTGATTGATTTAAAGAACCTTTTACCTGTCATATTTTAGCTATTATTACTTTTTCGGACAGCTACCTAAGTAAAATATTTAATTTGTGTGAAGAATTTTATAAATATTTGCGTCTTATGTCATGTCATATGTAATTATATAAACATTTATTTAACTTGCAACATTAAATGATGGTTAGGTTAGTCAAGTCCAGCAACTACCCACTCTCTATAGAAGTCATCTGATCCACTAACGCCCGCACAGAGACGTCACATCAAGTAACAAAATTAATCTACCATTATGTCACAACTTTGTTTAGAAATCATATATTTATATATCGTCTTAACGACTAATTAAAAGAGAATTGACGTCTCTGTGCGGCCGTTACTGACATTATCCTAACAAACGTAGTAGTAAGATCTAGTAACGATCCGCCATGATCGTTCAATATAGCTACATAATATTTTAAGCACTGCTTTGTTAAAGTAATTTATAATATTAAATATAGAACTTGCTGCGAAAATCAAAAATGAAATAATTGTTTAATCCAAGATGTATTTCTTTCTTTTTTTTATAAACAAACAGTATTTTGATAAAAATAATTACGCCAGGCCACGCTCAAAATGTTATTACAATAATAAACAATTGTCTCATGACAAAAATGCTTTTGGCCAAACGAAACACGTTATTTAATGTGTCCCATCTTTATTTTTGGTTTATATGTTCGTATTATACTTACTTCTCAACATATTTTTACTTTGACGATCCTTTTGAATAAAACGGTAGTAAAGACTGTGAACCTAGTCATTTTTAGTAAGGCATACCTAGTCGTATTCACGTACAAACATTTAGGAAAATGATTTTGCTATTTGTTCCAGTTTAAGGCCTCTGAATCAGTTTCTTTCAGTAAAATTTAAATAATAAAAATAAATATTACATTGTGCGCAAATTAAAAAAAATATATTTTGCCCTTTTATTAGATAGGTGGGTACCTATCTCAACGAAGTGCATATTCTTGTGGCCAAGCTTAAGCCAAATTGCTATGGATTTCTAGTTTTTATTCGGCATTTCAAATCAGTATAAAACTAGGCTACGTTTTATCAAAATTAAATGATACTTTCATTTATTTTTTTCAATTACGACATTTTGTAAAACTTTACCCCTAAACTTGTACCTTTATATAACTTTTTACACATGCTGGCAAACAACTTGAAATGCGTCAAGTTCTTAACTTTTCATATTTTTTGGCAAATAAAAAACCCAAACAGACCAAATTTTAAAATAACCGTCGAACAGAAAAAAAACAAGTCGAATTTCACGACCATTATTCTTCTACTTTTTGATTTCATGGTGACTTATAATGTATCTAATACTGAATTGAGAAACCGTCTGCATATTTGCTTTTAAATAGATACTTACAATTATTAAAAGAAGTCATGAATTAAATAAAAATAATTTATATATGTGTAAGAATTATTCTCCGCGTTTTTTAGAGGCAGACAAGCTGCCAAGTTTTATCATGATGAATGAGTACAGATAGTACATACTTTCTAGCCACAGTTCAAGTAATTTGCAGGCGTGTGTACCGTTCCTAACATAGACTATTAATTCCCACAACTCTAGATATCAAAAATATTCTAAGCAATGTAAGTTTTAAGATTTATACTGAGAAGTCTATATCTTCATGTTACAGGCTGTTTACAAAGTTTCAGGGCTACGTTTAATCTTAAGCTAGTTATACACTGACGGACTTAATTCAGCACGTTCCGGGAATTGCATAAATTGCATCAATATTTAAACATTTTACATTAGATTATGTTATCATTTATTATTAGCAAAATGCAACGCTTTATGAGGTGCTCCCAGTTTTTAAAAGGATATAATAAGTTCGTGTTAAACGTATGATCTTTTTGTCGAATTACGTAACGAAAGATTTAAACATTTAATACTCTCTGATTTCACATTTTCTATTGTCATTTTAAATATTTAAATACCTATACGCAATATTGTAGTAATATGTAAATCGTACCTACAGATTGTGGACTCTTAACAGGCTTTGTTTTGCTCCCACCGTTCCATGTTTTTGACAATTGCGACATTTGTAACGCTGCGTCTTCACAATGGGCCATGATGGCTCATGACTGACGTTCACGATTGTGTAGAGGGCGTAATCGCCTGTGAGCGGCCATGATGGATTGTAATCGAGCGTGATCGCCGCTGTGTCGGTTTTTCGTACATTCATCAAAGGAAGTTCGGGTCATGATCGACGGCGCGTCCACACGATCGTTAATTGCTCACATTGTATTTGTCAGCAGTGTAATATTGGGGCACTTGCATTAAAACTTTGGAATATACTGGATTTCTTATGTAGATATTTATAATATCGTATACAACGAATCTTGTAATGATCAATATGTATATATTTTAAAAGGGTTATGTAGATGCTTACAACAAAAACTACTGAGTAGTGTAGTTTTTTTTTTGCAAACTTAGTAATATTTACCTGATCTTAATTGTTAGTATATTAAAATGTATCAAGTGTATTTTTGCTCAGCTAAAGACCCTTAAACACGGGCCATGTAGTTCCGTGATTACAGATTCCCAGCCAGACCAATTAATTCACCCGGGCTAATTATGATACAAAAAAGGTTCAGGATTTTTTCTTAATTTTAGTAGATATGCTTTTTCAAATAAAAAATGGTTGTAAAATCCGTTAAAAATGACGAAAACCCGTGTAATACATAAAAATGTATAATATTTACTGGAGTAGAATCTGCAGCCTTTTCCTTTTTATTAATCGGTTTAAAACGGTTGTAAGCTAATAAAATGATTGATAGGCTATGTATGGTAGAGTTAAGGGTTTCAGCTTTACGTATGTTATCATGATTATGATCTAAAAATTATTATAAAACATTCCAGCATAGTAATGTATCAATACAATCCTATGAATAAAATATAGTTGTTAAAGACTTATAATAAAAATTGACAGTCTAAGTTTAATATTTCATCTTTAGTATTGCAATCAGCGTTAGATCGTTAGAAAGGCCGCTTACATAGGACATTGATAGATGAAACATCCGAAATTACTTATAGATATTGCTTTTATCAATTACAGTGATATTGTAATTTGTTATTTTACAAAATTTTAAGCTACAAGACAGTAAAGAATTGGCAAAAATGAAGAAGATCAAAATACGTAACATAAAACATAAGGCATTCAATTTGCAATTTCGTTTACAATTTTAAAAACCTAATATAAAACCATGTTATTAGTTTTTTTTAATATTGTGTAATGTAATGCCAACTTAAAGTTCATCTTTAGATACCAATGTGACCAAAACCGTCTTTTAAATATTTAACAGTTGAACCCAAATTGTGGATGTATGCTTAGAGTAAAAGTAACGCTTTCAAGCTTTGAAGGTGGACTTCATTCAATTCATAACTAAAATTCAGTAAACGATATCAGTATATTACTTAAAATATATACCTTATTCAAATTCTTAAGTCTCATAAAACCGAATAGACCATAGTGAATCAAGTTAACATTGATTTTGCATCTATTACTTTTAAACAGATGTTCCTTTTTGTTTTGGACTTAGGCTGGATTGCACAGTCGAATTAAAAACTCGTCTAGACGATTGCGAAGAGCATTAATTATGTCGATGTTAGTGTCCAATATAATTCAGTTATTTTAAACATTTGTAAATATTTTATTATTAAAATGTTTTAAATTGTAAGCAGATATTCAAGAAATAAAAAATTCGTTAAAATTAATTTTAATTGAAGTAACTTATCATCGGAATCACAACTGGTAATTGAAATCGTTTACTGAACTGAACTGAACTGAACTTAGTTTTGGACTCGGTTTTCAATATAAGCCCTCGGTGGGCAACAAAACTTTGCTATCTTCTGACTGCTATAGTAACTACAAATCTGTAATCTGATTTTGCTCGCCAGAGCCTGCATTGCATTAACTAGTGCAGTAATATTACATTTCTTCTTATAAACACAACAGTGAAACTCACTAGCACAACTATTTCTACTTAAAAAAGAAACCCCCATTTTATGTTCAAAAAATTTTGAGAAATTCACTAAGTACTTTTTTTAATATCAAGGCTACTGCATGGCCTTCAAGCGAAGCAAAATGAGAGATACAAAAGCCCCAATATTACCCTACTGGAAATGGCTGCAATATAATTTTTACATTAAATATAGAGAGGTTGAGACGTCCGTCTCGGACGGCTGCCAATGCATAAATGAGTCATGCTCGATTGTGTGGACGGTAGCGAATTCAAAGAGGCGATCATAGCACATTCTGTCATGGGACATCATGGCCCATTGTGAAGAGGCGGGGATAAGACACGGTCGTATAGAGTTTTCTGCCAAAATTAATGTCGGCTATGACTTTAGTTTTGCTTCATTGAAGTTAATTTTATTGATAAAAATACAAAGTAACCGTCTTGCTACAAAAACAATTAACACCCGTAGTGAAATGAAATTAAATGAAAATTATTTAGTTGCGGAATATGTGTGTTAAAAAGTTGTTATAAAGATATTTAAGAATACAACATATTCTTAATTATTATTTAGATTATTATATAAGTTATAAAATAGTACACGTTAAGTTATAAAAGCGTCTATTTCTTTTTGTAAAGCCATAAAAAAATAGACGCTTCTTTAACTAAACGTGATCTAGGGGTGTTTATTAGTTGTCATTGTGATTGCGCCAATAAGTTCGTCCAATATATCCAGCAGTGTGTGAAAGGCTTAAGACATTTTGCATTTATATTAGTGACTGACCGAATTTCCAGTTTCGGTTGAAATTGAGACGAAAACCGATCTTCACTTGTGGAGTTTTGGTCAAACACTATCTTATACCAAATAGTGAAATGTATAAGTTATTTTAGGCTACGTGCACATGAGCGATTTCAAAAGCAAAACCGTCATATTGTATTTAGTTTTTTTCAGCAAAGTTCACTTTTTTACTTCTCGTTTGTAGACAATTTTAATACTCTCTAATTTCTTTTTAACAAAGAATTTAACATAAGTATTTGTTTAATATCCCTAATGAATATTTAGCTCTCTGACCAAAATACCAAACAAAAACTACAAAAAAATGACAACAGTCTGTTTACTATTATGACTAGACGATAATAATACTATTTCAATTTAAAAATATCGTGTGTGGTTTTTTTTTTCAATATTTGTGGTTGTTCTGTGATCTACTAATGTGTATTGTAGAGTAGGTACGAGTAATTAGATGTAATACAAGATATATATATTAGACACTTTTAACAGCAAATGGTAAAAATAATTATGTCTTTAAAGTTAGAAATGTTAAGTACATTTCATAATATTGTAAAAGCTATATTATCTAAGTGGGGCTGTAAATAATAATGTTTAGAAGTTCTTTGTTGTATGCATTTTTGGAAAACTTTATTTTAATGACTTGACATAGTAAATGTAAACATACAGTAATAATTTACTCCCAGAAATAATTCTTTTGAATATATGACTACTATTAAAGATTTTCTTAAAGCGTTAGTATCATCTGTAAAATAATTACAGACTTAGAAAGTAGAGGAGAGTGGAACTAGTTTCTTTTTACTATTTCATTAAGATTTTTGATTAAAATCGCTCATGTGTATCTGTCCTTAATGTAGGAAATACTATCTGTATTTTATGATGTGTTCAAAAACAGGTATTCGACTGTTATTGTCTAAGATAATAATTATGAATGTAAATATATGTAAATGTACGTGTGAGAATTGTTGGTTCATTTATTATGAAAATAAATGTACACGTTTATTGGGGATGTAGGTTCATATATTATCGGAAGAAATATAAATTGTACTGTTCGGGGATACTTAGGTTCATATACCTATTGTGGAAATAAATGTAAGTTGTACCTACTTACTTTAATGTAGTTTTATTTATGGTTCATCATCAGTCCATTAACTAATTGTAACGAGTTATAAATTAATTGAGTATGTTCACATAAATGAAACATGCAAAAGATGAAACATTCGGATGTGTAAACTGTTTTCGACAATGATTCTATTCTTATATTCTGAAAACTCGATTAACCCAATTAATTAAACTATCAACTGAGATATATACATCGAATAATTAAAGCGCAATAAATCTGCAAAAAAATACGAATCCAACCCCATTACCAAGTCGTAAGTACACAAAAATAATATGCATTATTAAAAATAACTCGAAAGTATTAGTACAATTTCTATAAAATCTATACATAAATATCCCTGGACAAGTTAAACAAATAAAATAAAACCTAATGTAAGCAACCTGTAATATGGGTGTTAGTCAACGATACTAATACATTAAAATACTTAAATTATTACCAGAACAAATTTAATAAACACCCAGATGCGGAAATGCAGACATCTAAATGTACATCACACAAATGCCCGTCCCCATCTATGTATTAGTATCGTTGACTAATATCCATAACACAAGCATATAATTTACTTAACCCCAAACGATTCAATTTGTGTGACTTATCCAGGGATTTTTATTTATTTTATTGTTTATTTATTTAATCATTTATTGTACACAAAAAAAACTTATATAACTTTATTTATTGATCCTTAAATTCTGACACATACGGCGCGAAGATGTGGGGAAGATTGTTTAGTTAACAGGTGTGATAGTGTTAAATCGATGGGTAACTGAATGTGGTTATTTTCGAATTGGTGAACCCGGCTGTTGGTATTAAAATTTAAAAAAATACACGTAACCATTTGATAATTTATTTTTAAACCTTGCAACACACTTTCCCGTTAACGCCGTTTTGTGTCTTCTGGCAACACTTATCTCGTCTTCCTTTTCCCGCTAAAGGTCTATCCTTTTCATCCCACACCACGATTCCGTCACAGGCACATATACGCTTTGGGTTCTGGAATATTCCCGACGATCTGGCGATTATACCACAGGCAACGCTGGAACAAATGAGAATATTCTGTCACCATTACTTAAAAGTCTATGCCACTCGGTTTGTTCCATAAAACAGAAACCTTGTCTCGGAAAAAGGTTTACCTAAATTATTTTTATATTTGATTTTGAATTTCATGAAAATACACTCAAGCGTGACTCGCGTGGTTCAAAACGTAAATTTTTGTGAATTTTTAATGTAACCTGTTGCAGTCCGCAACTACACCCAAATATTAAAGTTATTAATCTCTTCTAGGCACTATTTCTCTGGCTCGAATACTACCCGAATATCAAGTTGGTCATAATCGGATTAGATTTTGAGATCTACTTACATAGCAAATTCTGTTTTTTTTTTTCAAAATCTCGCATTAATATTATAATACGAATAGCACATGATAAAAACACGTCTTACGATTTTCCGGAGTCGCCGTCGACTTTAGATGCAGTCGTCGAACCTTTTCCCAAATCATCTTTTCGTTCCGTCACTGCGATCGACCTGCCGACGATGTCGTAGATCTGAAAATGACCTTATATGTAAAGTGAAATTTATAGCCTGATATCCCTTAACATCCTAGTCATTTTTTTTGCAATCCACAATGATAGTAATTGGATTTTGAGTTACAGACTGAACATCGTGAAACCATCAGGTAATACATAGTAGGAAGCAGGTTACACTTGGTCATATCACACGTGAACGGATAGATCAATTTCGCTAATTCTTTTTGACGTGACAACGTCTTTTAATTCGTTGGAGCCGGCTGTACGCACCAAAACCATGACTTATGCGGCGTTACCTCGCTCTGAGGCGTGCAATTTAAGGCTTGAAGTGCAAGCGAGAGCGCGAAACGAGCGACAAAGAGGCACAATCGACCTCCGTCCTTATGACGTTGTCACGTTCAACTATCGTCAGTAAACCGACTTTACAGACTTTTTTTTATGTCTTTTATAGTCAGGAGAAAAAAACAATATTTATACAGGAATATTTGGACAGGATAACGTCTGTTCGTAAACCATGAATCGTTAATTATTTTATAAAATACTTAGTTTTTTCCGAATACATGGAACAGAAACCGTGCTAGAGTGTAAATATTCAAGGGGATTAATTTCACAGCAGCTTGAGCGCTTTGATGATCTAAAAGGCAGGGTCAAAAGGTCATGTTTAGACTACAAAACTTGTTAAAACAACTCCATCTCCCCCGTGTAGAAAAGACCACCTGCCGTCCTGTCAGGCAGTTCGTAAGAGGCGAGCAAAGGCGAAACGGGTCATTGCCAACAAGACCACTGGTAGTAGAGTATTGAGCAGTGCCTACTTGCCCAAATAGGGATCTACTGCCTTAAGTATTCTTGCCGCCATAATGACTATCTATTTAGCCGAGAAACAGCAACAGACAGACTGACAGACTTTCGAATTTATAATGTTAATATGGATTCTCAAAAACCACTAGTCGGATCATGATAAAATTAATATGCGACCACCTCGGAATCATGTTAAAAAATCATATTAAATTAATATGGGACCTATTTTTCAAAAAAAACTCAATATCGGTTTGTTATTGGCCGAGTGATCGCGTAACAAACAAACATACAGTCGAATCGAGAACCTCCTAATTTTTTTTGAGTCGGTTAGAAATTGACAATCCATTTTGCTAGAGACTTTTTTTTTTCTGTGCATAATACAAACCTGAAGTACACTGTCCAATATTCTAAAGGTAGCTCGTCCAGATTCATCAGCCACAATGTTGCCCAAGTCTCCCGCGTGTCGATTTTGTGGGGAGTCCAAAGGACCTCCATGCGGCGAGCCTAGAGGGTTGTAATGGTCGCCTATAGAGTTGCAACCCTGGAATATCAAAGTTGGTCATCATAATGCTAGTTAAATAGTTTTTCAAAAGTTTTTTTGGGTAACAAAAAGGAAAGGAAGAAAAATCTTATACAATTTTGTTTATTTTAGTTAAATAAGTAAATTATTTAGTTAGTATCTTCACGCCCATATCCCTGAAAAGCAGGCACAAGTAAGAGGCAGAGGCAAGGCCACCCATGACTAGCCAAAGACACTAAGTCCCACAATGTGATAGGTGGCAAGCCTATCGCTAACCAGGCACACATCCAATCCCGAGCAACGCTATTTTTATTAGGAAATTGAAAATACACATTTTCTATTTTTTTATTGCCCGACCCGGGGATCAAAGCAGAGACATCCAGAAGTCAAGTCCGACGCCGGACCGCTAGACCACATAGGCGATCATTGGTGAATGGTGGATTGTAGTGTGAAGGCGATTGGTGGATGAATGTGTGTGGTACGCGGGGTGCGTGTGTTCGTGCAAGTGTCCGTGTGCACGCGCATGTGTGTGTGCGTATGCGTGTGTTATGTGTATAATAATAATACCTGACTCAAGTCCCCGGTATCGTGTACGTGTAGGCCGTGAGGTCCAGGATCCAGGCCGTCTATACTGCCATCCGCTATCAAAGGACCCTCAGGGGTCTGTTGGAATCTGATCACTCCCAGCACCTGGGACGAGCAGCAAGACTGGCTGGATATCATGGCCACTGCTGACTGAGCTTCTAAAAATATGAAACTCTCAGTGAGTCATCATCGAGATGGAACGGCTTGACCTTATCGCAGCCACACACCAAGAAGATCCCGTGAAATAAACTCTGCGGGCTTGCTTTTTTCAAAAGTAACCGTAACATTACACATAAAAAAAAGTACAAATAAGAATACAATTTTACATATGTACAACTGAAATAAAATGTATTACGAAATGCTGTGCGAGATTTTGGTCTCAAGAATGTTCGTCTTCTAAATACTCTGAGAATATATAACAGCCTTTCTTATATAATTTTGGGATGTGACAACTCAATAAATGGATTGCAAATAAGTGGAATAATCTTGTGATTTAAACTGGATTATTTAACTATTGGATTAGTAAGACCAGACGGCAAAGGTGTATAAGCGTCTACTACTGCTACGAACTAATGCATTGTTTTTTGGGGGTTTTTATTTTATATTACTCTAATAGAAGGTGCTTTTTATATGTTAAGTTAGCGAACAAGCGCGCAGGGCCTGATGGTAGAAAACAACCGTATAGTATAGTAACTGATAACTATAAACGCCATAGATGTTACAGGTTCATCTTTGTCCAGGGCCCGGGATTAACACAACGACTAACGACCGGGACTAACGGTCTATGTAAGTATTGTGCAAGTCCACTGGCTGCCCAACCCCCAGGACCGGAACATGAAAGAGACATTATGGCAGTAGGAATAGGTAAAACGGCCTTTGCTTAAAACGGTAAACCTGCCCTACCCGGGCCAGTTGCTGCACAGCACTCTTAGAAATTAATTGAAAGTATCAAGTGCTTAATGTCATGACCCTTGCAGACCTGCCTACACATTAATTACTCTTTTCATACTAACAGGCCCGTTTGAGAGACTCTTGACACCACCCTCGGATAAAACCCGAGTGATTTGATGGTGGTATGTCAATCTAGGTCTCTCCCGGTTCTTACATCCAACAACATGACTGTTAAAAGGGATTACATAAATACATAAGAAACCTACCCCCAAAACCTTGCAAAACTGCCCTTTTCCCTGAAGTCTTGCTAACCATATCCAGGATGACAGTGTTGGGGAGTGTAGTCTCTACCATGAAAGCGCCATCTTTATATGATGCCTGTCAAATGTGTATACAATTTTAAAGGTTACAACAGGTACAAACCAAATAAACCTGTTTATTAAATTTATTCTGATATCTATTTAAGTGTTTCTATTTATTAGCATTGTTGACTAACACCCATAACACAAGCATATCATTTGCTTACTTTGGGGTTAGATTCAATTCGTGTAACTTGTCCAGTGAAATTTATTTATTTAGAACCATTTAACATTTTTATATAGATACATATACTACAGTTGCAAACACATTACTAAAGCTATACAGCTCTAACACAGAACCAGTAGAACAATTGGAATGTATCATTTATGTGGGAGTAATAAATGTCTAAAAAATATACATGCTACAGGTAGGTAAAAATATACAGGTATGCTGCAGAATCAATAAATTTCTTTCACACACATACATATCTTCACATCAAGTCCCTTACGTGTTAGGCAGAGAGTATCGAGTGCCAGACCTAACGATCCTGACAAACCTGTCTGTCCTTCACATTTATTTTCATACAAACACGCCGGTTTCAGAGACTCTTGACACCCCCCATGGATAATATCCGAGTGACCTAATTGTGGAATGTCAACCTTGGTCTCCCCTGGTACTTACATCCATTCACATTTGCATTGTCTGTCAATCTTTCCACATTGACCGAATAGATTAAAATTAAAGATAAAGATTACTTGTTATTCCAATGTCTCAAAAGTTTCCAGCAGGAGAGCTAAATAACTTTAACATGATAGCAAAACCAAGAGCAAAAGTTAGTATGTAATGAATAAATTCACTTACTTCTTTAACTCCATCCTGTGCTTTTAAATTACCAATAGTTTTGACTATGACTTTTACATCTGGTTGTGGCCCAAAATCTACCAATACTTCCAACTGAAAATAAAAAACCTAAGATTAAGATAAACCTTGAAGCAATTAAGAGAGTGTTTGAACTGCACTGGGCCTTTGTTCACTTCCCTGGGAACTCAATTTAGCAAAAAGTGTTGTAAGGGCTTGTAGTTCACCAATATGGTCTGTAGTTTCAATTAATGTCTTCTGAGATAGAAATGATTGTTTATCAAAACATAATAAAAATTCAATAAATATAGTAGATTAGAATAAATATAATAGATTTATAGATATCTATAGAGATATCTGATATAAATTATATACATACATAGATATTAAAGACAATTCTATTTATTGCTTATTTTTGTACAGCATTATGAAAGGCAATATTGTATATGCAACTGTTACTTAGTTTAGGAAACAGCAACTATCAGGTATCTTGTCAGTTCGTCTTTCCATAGAAAGTTGTTTTAAAAATTTATTAATTTAATTAAAGTTAATTTTGTTGATGATTTTTTATTAATATTTGTGGAGATCATTGTAAAAGATTCAAGATTCTGTAATTAATTTTATAAATACTCATTAACAGTTTGGGCTATTAATCTGTGGAACTCTCTGTCTGTTTAAATTAGACAGACAGATCCCAACCATGGATTCAAGAAGATGCCAAAAGAAGAAGAAGAGAGATATTGATTGTTAGTGATAAAGCCGCCTATTATATATGTTTTTGTCAATGTACTACACAACAATGAAGTTGTTTTTGGAATCATGTAAAGAAATAATAAAATGTAAGTATATCTTTAAAAAAGTTTATGCAACAACTTAACAAATCATCCACCAATTTAATTACAAAAGAGCATACTTAATATCAATTGCGTATGTACTTTTGAACCTTTCATAATTATTGATTAAACTCATGCTACATTATCTCATATAAATAATGCATCATCATTCTATCAATTATTAAATGAATGAAGTTATTCAAGGTCAAGGATAAGAATAATAATTATAAAAATAAATAAAAAACATATAAACTTACCTTGGAAATTACCATAGTTAAGTAATCTTTAAGAGTGATTTCAATAAAACACTTCAGCTACACTAAAATAATTAGAGCTGTTTTTCTTAAATATATTTTTCGAGTATTTTCTCGAAAAAAATATTAAACAGCTGATGCAAAGCAACACAGTTTTTTCCCCGTTTTATCGACACTGAGATCGACACCATAAAGCAATAAAGTATATTAATATCGACACCACCAATCAACTGTCAAAACTCAAATCTCAAACCAGTGTTGTCGCTGGCTACATTTGACGTTGCCATACCCAAATGGGAACATTACTCAGAACGGGTTATTCTAATTTTGTAAAGAATTTTGACTAAAGCGTACAAATAAGACACCCGAGGAGAACGGGGTGTGTCCAGTTCTGGGTGTCCGTTAAGGTTGTCAAATTTACTGATGGTCGTGCTTACTCTGGAAGGATTCCATCGCCATTTTGGTAATCGTTTTTCATCGTTCTCTGTTGTCGGCAGTTCTGAGGGCCTGCGATACTTGCAACCTAGTATGCTCCTTAATTATGTCAGTCCAAAGGTAGAAGATCGGCCCCTAGGTCTTTTTCCTTTAACTTTGCCCACTATAACGAGCTTTTCAAGATTGACGGGCCCCCTACGTGCTACGTGGCCAAAGTATTTAAGGATCATCTGATAACAGGTGGTGGAAAGTCTGGTTCTTATCTTAAGTTGGAGTTCTTTTCTTAGGCAATTTGTATCTAATAAGGACTTCTCTCTCCCACGCTTTTTTGATCTTGTACTTTCTACATCTATGGGTATTAGAGATATTCCGGTCGCACACTATTCTATTCAGTTTAGTTACTGATGATTTGGCTATCTGTATGCGTCTCCGTACTTCCTTTTCACATCCTTCTCCAATACTAAGCATTTAGCCCAGGTAAATGACACCGACAGTCTCTAGCCCTGACAATTCTCCTGTGCGAGTACGATTATAGCCAACCAACCAACCAACCATTATTATATTTTATATTACACTTTCCTTCAACCCACTCTTTCTCGGATCTCACTATCACGAATGCAGTCAGCGAGCGTTACACCTCAGATTTCTCACAGTGCTCTCATTTCGACCACATTTATCCTATTACTATGCTTTTTCTGACAAACTCCACTCGCTTCTATACAGCAACTTTAGGATAAGCATAGAATTATGCAAAACGAGTCTAGCACCTTGACTGAAACTTCGCTATGAAATAGCTTACCCAGGGTTCCATTCACACTAATCCCTGCACACACTCAACTTTCTACGTACATGGTACCTTTTATCCCTGCTAAAAGCACAACCAAAATAAACAATTTGATTCCCTTGCACTACACCATCAACTACTACTCTAACATCCATTCTGGCAAAAGCTCTTACAAATATCATTATTTTTCTTTTCTTTGCATTCAAATGTAATCCATAATCCAGTAGAATATCCTTATGTATAACCATATCAAACGCTTTTTCGAGTTCCATAAAACCACAGAAATCCCTTTGGCCCACAGCCATATATATTTGCTACGCAACATCGTAGGTTGCGTAGCGGAAATATCTTCGTTTTGCAGACCTGAAACATCTTTGAGCCTCTCACAATATTACATTACACATCCCTTGTATTAGACTTTCAACTATTTTTCCATACACTTGTTATGCTAAGCTGATCAAACTGATGGCCCTGTAACTGACGCAGTTCTTGCGTGCACCCATGCCTTTATCAAGAGCACGTTGACCGCACGCCATCACTCTTCGGGTACTTTTTTTTTTTTATGACATTAGAAGGCAAACAAGCAGACGGATTTCCTGATGTTAAGAAATTCAC
>NJDC01007715.1:0-11377 GCA_002245475.1 Calephelis virginiensis
TTGAGATAATTTAACGTATATTCGTAAAAATAATCTTTATCTCACGCACGTATTGAACGTTGCCTTTAGCTGTTTGTGTTCAGCGTTAAAATTTAACATTCTTAATATTTGAAACGCCAGACAAATTTTTCATTATCTTCGTGCTTCACGAGTTGCAGGTCTACTGACATTTTTTGTACATACATATCTTCACGCCAAGTCCCTTAGATAGCTGAGAGTATTGAGTGCCAAACTTTACGATCTTGACAAACCTGTCTGTCTTCCTTCACATTCATTACCCTTTTCATACTAACACTACGTTTCGGAGACTCTTGACACCACCCTCGGATAATATCTGAGCGATCTGATCGTGGAATGTCAACCTTGATCTCCTCGGGTACACCCATCCACATTGGCATTGTATATCTACTTTTTCAATCTTTCATCTGTCATTATTTCCGCATGACTTATCCAACGAACGTAACCTCCCTCATTTTAACACCAACACTTTCTTTCAATACCACTCTTTCTCGGATCTTACTGTTACGAATGCGGTCAGCGAGCGTTATTTTTTGTAATGCTCTCATTTCGACCGCATTTCTCCTACATTTTTGTTTGAAGCTGTATTGCAAACAAGCGTAAGGATTTTGTTAAGAAATACACATAGCTGAAATACAACAATCGCGGTATTGGTGCGTTTCTGATTTAAGTGGAGTGTTGGGAAATCGAAGTTCTCTGTAAATACTGAAAGAGATAATGTTGCATTGCCAACCTGATGCTCGAGATTGTAAGCATCTTGTGCGGCCTGTTAGGTAGTGCGACTACCTTACCTTCAAGACCGGAACACAACTGTAACGTTGCAATATTAAAATATATAATCAAGAAAAAACGTAATCACTTACCACCTATTCTTGGTCACGGTTTTAGTGCCAAAGAAATCATCGCTCGCGTTTTACACGTTACTTGGTGGAAACTAAAAAAGGTGTTGTCCTAGAATTTAATAAGAGGCTGGGCAGTGCAAACAAGCGTAGAAAATATTTTTTATTATTAAAAAAGATTCCCCAAATGCGAAAAGTTTAGTACAATAACAAAATTTATAGGTACTTTTAGTCGTAGTGGAATCTGTATTTTCCTCATTTGGTGGGATTCCGTAGTTTACCTAAACACTTTTCAAATATTATTTGCACTTCAAAGTTCAGTTTATTTACATTTTATGTTTTTGAATCCGTATATTTAAAATATTAGCAAAAGTGTACTTAATTTCAGAAACACTTATTGTGAAGAGCATTAAATAAATATATTATTATTATTTTATGCTAAATCGCCTCTGTGGTCTAGCGGTCCGGCGACGGACTTGATATTTGAAGGCCCCGGGTAATCCCCGGGTCGGGAAACAAAAAAAATGAAAATCTGTATTTTCAATTGTCTATTTTTTTTTATGATATTGGAAGGCAAACAAGCAGACGGATTTCCTGATGGAAAGTAATTCACGCCGCCTAGAGACACCAAAGGTGGTAATGGTGCGTTGCCAACGTTGCCAACCTGAGACCGGGATGTTAGGCCTCGAGCAAAAGTAAGTTTACCGGCTACCTTACCCTCCAAACCGGAACACGTCATGACGTTATGGCGGCAGGAATAGGTGAGGCGGTGGTACCAATCCGGGTGAGTCGCTGCGAAACTCTACCATCTAGTTAGATGTCACGGTGTTAGTGACAGTAAGCCTGTGCTCGCCTTTTACGAGCTGCCTGGCAGGAAGGCAGAATAAAAATGAAGTTGCCCGGTTGGCGATAGGCTATCCCATTGTTAAACTTAGTGTCTTCAACCTAGTCGTGGTTATGGGCCTAAAGATACTTTTTTAAGTGTTAGATAAATTGTATTTTGGAAAAGTGCAAGTATATTGTAATAAAATTCTTTCAGTATTACAACAGCTTTATTTGTTCAAGTATGCATGAATTATACATTTCTATTTCATCACAATCCAAAACAGTAAGATAAATGCCTTGAAAATCGATTACTCAGGTTTGTTCCATGAATATTTGATCTCATTTTATAATAAGCACTTACAAGTCTATAGGCGTGAATAACGATTGTAATTAATAATCATTTTCTATTTAAATACAGGTATCAGTTAGACGTAGGCGCCAGACAGTGCTCCTAGCAGGAACAATTTGTCGAATCGTTAAGTCGAAACTTGCCTATTGCGTAACCTTGCAGCAATCTACACAAGTTAGGAATCGAATAGGGTTCTCGAGTTTTGTCGAACTTGATACACTTTTACTTTTAAAAATAAATTATTTAATCACGAAGAACGCAGTATGGAATTTGGCAATAACATACAGTGCTTTTTGTGTATTGTAATTAGAGGACAATGAATGTATCTAAGTAATGTGACGGCAAATTTCTCACATCTGTCTATAAGTAAGTTTCACACAAAAAACCTTAAAAAAATACAAATTGATATGACACAAAGTAGGCAAATTGTATACATGACGTGTTATGTGTGTTAGATAACTACACTAATCTATATATTAATACATGATGCCAAAACTTTGAACCTCTTTTAAAGACAATTGCGTAGACGCAGGAGCACAAAATTTGGCACACTTATAGTTAAGTATAGGAGAAGTGCAGAACGCTAATATTTTTCAATAATAATGCTTATAAAGTACATTAACTCAATAAATAAAACATTACCCACACTACCATACATTTGAGACACACAAACAAATACATTGATGATGACAATAAAAGATCACAGATGGCGCACCATACACTTTGGAAACAACTTTGTTTTTTTGTTACAACTTTGTTAAGTTGTTGTACAACTTTGTTAGTTGGTCTTGAGAAATGAAGATGGCGTTCTTATCAACAAGATATTAATATTTATTATGGTCGAATTTTGACAAATGGGCGACCACAAATACACAGAAATACTTGAATCCTTACGCACTGTTATAAATATAATGAACACCCAGACCCAGCAATACAGATATCGATGTTCTTCATAAAAATGACTGCCCTATCGGTAATCAAACTCAAGCCTCGCAATTGTAAGGAACGCTAACCCTTCCGCCAACAAGGTCAATCAAATCGTTATTGTAGTTTACTAGCAGCCAGTCCCAGCTTCCCACGGGTGGACCAACTCTATATTATTATACATATAAACCTTCATCTTAAATCACTCTATCTATTAGAAAACCGCATCAAAACCTGCTCTAAAGTGTTGAAGATCTAAGCATTCATAGCAACAGAGAGCGGAAAGATACTTTGTTTTATGTTATGTAGTGGAGTAAGAATTGTTTTGTACAATTTAATGTAGGTATTCGCATCATCCTGATAATTACCTTTTGAACATAAATCACATAGTAAAAGTTCAAGATTTTGGTTTAGGGCTAAACTGTTCACTTTTTTAAACGACTTGGAAAACAGGAGAATACATTATGTGCGACTCCTACATTCAATTAAGTGTTAAGTATATTAATAAATTCCTCAGTAATCAAAAGGACGTTCCGAGATGGCCCCATTGCCACTAAGCCATCTGCTGTTAAAATCCGGAGAACTCGAGAATATACTCGATTTTTGTGTACTTGGATGACATATTTTCAAATCCAAGTCGGTTTTTCCCAGTTTTACTGTGCTTAAGTTACATATAAATGTGGTGTCAATTGCTGACATCCACGGGCTTATATTTTTGAGGTCGAAACAGTTACGTAAGAAATATTTCATATGCTAGCGACCATATTTGCAGTTTATTTTTAATTCTTATGTTTCGAGAACAAGTTTTCGACTTTACTATTCGAAAGCAAAAATGTTCATGCTAGAGGTGTTATAATCTTGAGATTTATGCGCTGTCGGGAGTGCGCCGAAAGATGACACAATCTTTTCACCGGTGATTTAATACCGTGCCAATAAAATAAAATAAAACATTAACATTCTTTACTAGGATCTTTAAAGAATCGCGAAAGCTGTGAATCCGATTTCGTGGTAGTAATGACTATAAATCTATAAGAAGATAGGTTTATAGTCCTATTAAATGTAAAATGTTTTTGGATTGTTCTATTTTTGATCGAAACTACGTTAAAATTTTAAAGTTCAGAATCGAAATTGAATTACTAAAGTTACCTATATTTTTACATGTGGATTGAAAGCAGAATTGCGTACTTAATTCTATAATTAGTTCCACGATCAAATTACCGAGGATGGTGTCAAGAATATCCGAAACCGGCGTATTTGTATGAAAAGGGCATCAAATGTGGAGGAAACCAGGCAGATCTGCCAGGATCATGAATTTTGGTACTCGATACTATTTGCCTGCCCATAAAGAACTTGGCGTGAAGATATGTGTGTAATGCATTAAGATTTTGCCTAATGTAGCCTAATTATCTAAGGCTTTCAAGATTTGTTTACCAGTGATTTAGTTGTATGGTGGGTATTTTTATAGTTTTGGACACAGAAACATATGGGTATATCGTAATAGATATTCTTATTAATAAATGTAGACTAGAGCAAGTTTAATATTACTTCAAGGTAAAAATTGATGTTATACATATAAATCATAATATTAATATGTGAAGCAAAAACTTTGAACCCTTTTTACGAAAATTGCGCTGACGGAGTAGTATGAAATTTGGCACACTTGTAGTTTATGTGTAGGAGAAGTGCAGAACGCTAATATTTTTGAATGATAATGTTTACAAAGTGCATTAATAAAAAAAAAACATTAAACGTATTACCATGCAACAAGATATTAAAATTTATTGTGGTGGACCAATGGGCGACCACTAGTATTAATATACATGCAGTTGAGATCGATAAAACTAATCCGAAAATACTCTTTAATCAAAAGATAGCCCATCCTGCTAGATACATGGTTTACATACAAATTTCAAATACCTTCCATATTTCTAAAAATCGCTTTTGTGGTCTAACAGTCTGGCGTTAGACTTGACTTCATGAGGATCTGAGTTCGGTTCCCGGGACGAGCAAGAAAAAGGAAACGTTTTTAAAATTTTCTACTAAAATCAACGTTGGCCGGGATTGGTTATGTGTCCTGTTGGTAATATAGCGACTAATAATAAACACTAGTCACCATGGCGAGCTTCTTATCGCTTCAAAGCTACTACCTATCAGTTTTTATGGATTAAACCATGGTTTTTCCCTTAATCCCTGCAATTTTCCAGTTTTTTTGTAGCGCAGTCTGTTGGATCGAATGTAAAACATTCCAAAATCAACGACAAATAAAAAATAATTAAAAAAAACATTTTTTAGTGGACCAAGTTGTGAATCTACACCAGTCTCGAATCCACTTGAACACACACAACAAGTTTCATCAAAATCGTTCCAGTCGTTTAGGAGCAGTTCCGTGACATACGCGAGCACACAAGAAATCACTACATAGTATAAAAAGTCGCTTCCTCTGTCCCTATGTCCGTTTGTATGCTTAAAGATTTAAAACTACGCAACGGATATTTGTTGCGGTTTTTCAATAGGTAAAGTGATTGAAGAGGAAGGTTTATAAGTATATTTTATACCCGTGCGAAGCCGGGGCGGGTCGCTAGTAGGTATGTATGTATATAAAGATAAAGATGTAGTTTCTTATGTTTTCTTTTGAATTGGGAAATGTCTTAGATAAGGCAAAAATTGACTGATTTAAAATAACTGTGTAATACTTATTTATTTTTAATACCCTTTTTCAATTAAATTTATAGTCATGTAAATCGATTCACTTCCTTTTTACTCGCGATTAAAAGTGACTATGTCTCACTGATTTACACCGAATTTATCCACCGGATATCCGTTTTAAATTATTGTGATAATGACATGAAGACGTGTTACAATTTTTAATTGGCGGCATTGAACTTGTACTGGAGATTAATTAAGATAAAAACTCGTTAGGAAAATGTCCGGTGCAGGACCAGCTTGAACTACATACGAACGGAAATGCCTTTACGGCTGGATACTTGTATTGCGACTTGTAAGTTGTATTTCCAAACATCATTAGCAGAGATTTTATGGAGCTATATATCCGAAACTATCGGATATCTATTTACGGATATCTGAATAAAAACTACTAGTAGCCATAACTGAATCTAAAATGTCAAAAAGTATTTTATGACCGTTTTCCGAAAAAGGTAGACAAAGGTACAACCAAGCACCAACGGCTAGCCAAAGACACTTAAGTCGCACAATGTGATAGATAGGTGGCAAACCTATCGCCAACCGGGCACATATCCAGTTCCGGGCAACGATGTTTTCATTAAAAAAATAATAAAAGAAAAGCTTTTAGAGTCAAGACGCACACCTGACCTTTAGACCACAGCGTCAATTTTAGAAAAAGGGCGAAACATAAAACAGAATTTATAATATAAATCACTATTTCATTGTTGGCCTTATTGGTCTACCCCAAATACAAGTATCGATTCCCGACAGGGGCAGATATTTGTGCGATAAACATCGGTATCTGTATATCCGGATCTGGGTTCCTATTATATTTTTCTGGCATCAGTTTAAGTATTTCTGCGTTTTAGTATTACTAACTAACATTCATAACATAAGCTTATAGTTTGCTTGCTTTGGGTTTAGGTTAATATGTGTAACTTGTCCAAAGATATTTATTTATTTGACAAGTAGTTAAAGAATTATTGCCATTAGTAAAAATAATTTTAGTAAACCTCTTACTTAATTTAACAACCTTCCCTTTAACAAGTTGGTAAAAGTAAATGACCTAGACTAGTACGATACTGCTAATCTATACATATAATAAATCTGTAATACAATTCTGTACATTAAAAATATTGAAAAAATAAATAGCAGGGGGTGTTTCTGGATCGATACCAAACCCAAATATGTGATTAAAGAACATTTTGTCTGTCTGTCTGTATGCTCAGGCATCACGTGAAAACTAACGGTTCGATTTCGATGAAACTTGGTATAATTATACCTTATTATCCTGGGCATAAAATGGAATACTTTTCATCCTGGAAAAATACGTAAAAAATAAATAAATCTTAATTTTTCAGTTTTATCACGCGAAGACCGACATTCGCGCGGACGGAGGCGCGGGCGGAAGCTAGTTTATAATATAAACTTATAGTTTCCTTGCTTTGTATTTAGGTTAATTTGTGCAATTTTTCCAGAGATATTTATTTATTTGATTGTAAGAGAGTTATTGCTATGTAAAAGTAATTGCAGTTAACCTTCATTACATAGTATAAAACAAAGTCACTTCCTCAGTCCCTATGTCGTTTTGTATGCTTAATTTTTTGAAACTACGCAACGGATTTTGATGCGGTTTTTTTTAAATAGATAAAAGGATTGAAGAGGAAGATTTATATGTATATTTTATATCCGTGCGAAGCAGGGGCGGGCCGCTAGTTTTAAATAAGTTGATTTCACAATCTTCCCTTAAAAAAGTTGGTAAAAAGATATGGCATAGACTAGTAAGGTACGAGTACAGCAAAAGCGGATGCAACCTACAACTTGCTGACTTCATCATGGCCGAATGCATTACCCCTCACTTCCTTATAAGTTAATTATGTTCAGTCAATACTTATTATGAACGCAACGCAAAACTTGTACTTAAATTTTTTTTTCTTTTTTTGTATATACAAGTAAACGGATTTCCTGATGTTAAAATAAAAACTTATCTACAAACACAAAATATGTGAACTAAGCGTTGCCAACCTTAAACTGTGATCTTGAGATGGCATATCGCTAAGAAAATATGTCAGTTGCTGTAACTTTTTAGTTGGGACAATGTTGCCAATGTGCCAATGTTTTGGCAGCAGGAATAGGAAATTTGGTGATATTACCTAGTCAAAGTAGGTTATGAATATTGCCTTTTTTTGGGTCAGTCAGTTGCATACTACGGCAACATAGAGTTGACATGTTGATGGAGGTTATATCGCCTCTGAGGTCTGGTGGTCCAGTGTCATTGTTCACTGCATGAAGTCTCGGGTTTAATTTCCAGTCAAGCAAAACAAAATGTTCTATGCAAATATTCTAATCATCTAATGAAAACAACGTTGCTGGGATCAGATAAGTGCCACCTTGGCTACCGTAATTTAACATCTGCTATATTGAAGTTCTAATTACCTTTCGCTTATCGTAAGTGCCAGATTGTACCTCTGCTAACCTCTTAGGGGATGCGGTCGCATAGATACTGACATATTATTGGTTTTAGTTTTCACAACTAGGTATTATACTGTCCGTTTTTATATTTATTGCTGAACCCCCACCTTAAATGTTATTTGCCTGATTAGTATAAGCTAACTGCTACTAATAGTTGATTTATACTTCAATAAAAACTTTAACACCTAAACTCTACAGAGTGATTCGCTATTTAGACACCCACGACCAATAAAACCTGCGCTTGCGTCGGACAGAAGCAAAGAGAAAACATGTTTCCACTATAACATGACCTCTGGTAGTTAGCGCCAGTCGTTTATTTGAACTCGAATCATAGCGTTTATTTTAGTTCTTGATTTAAACGTAGATCTTGTAATTATGGTCAGGTGTAGAAAGCGCTGAGTTTGCCTTATTGAGTGGGTTGTCAATCTGTGCTAAATATTTTTCATAAATCCATACAGTTTAATATGCGCCAAATATCAAAGATTTCGAGAGTCCGATGTTTTTTTTACGATATTGGGAGCCAAACAAGCAGACGGATTTCCAGATGGTAAGAAATTCTCGCCACCTAGAGGCACCTTGAGGACGGGATTTTAGGCCTCGAGCAAAAGTAGTTTACCGGCTATCTTACTTAATTTATACTTCAACTAGTTGCCTGTTCCGGCTTCGCTCGGATGGTAATTTTTTGATCTTAAATTGAGATGTAAGCTAGGATAGCTTACATCTCAATTTAAGATCAAAAAATTACCATTACCATACCATACCATCTTTCAAGTTGGATTAAACTGCACACGGTGTGCAAATTTGATTGAGATCGGTTAAGTAGTTTAGGAGTCCACCGCGGACAAACAACGTGACATGTAATTTATATATATTAAGATAAAAACTTTAACTCCAAAACTCTACAAAGTGATTCGCTGTGCATTTTTTAATTTTTAGATTGTTTCTTGTCTGCATTTTATACTTTTCTTCTTGACGATTGCAAAACATTTTTTTTTCCAAACGTCGCTACATATATAGTATAACAGCTGCTTGCCGGCAACTTCGTTAAATTAGATTTTCATAAAAACTTTCAACCCCTATGTTATTCCTTTCTACCTTGATTTTTTTTTAATTGGCCTATAAAACTCAGGTTTTCAAATATATTGTATGTATTTTTTTTATTTTATGATAGGTATTAGAAGGCAAACAAGCAGACGGATTTGCTGATGGTAAGAAATTTACGCCGCCTAGAGAGACACCAAACGTAGTAATTGTGCGTTGCCAACCTGAGGCCGGGAAGTTAAGCCTCGATCAAAAGCCAGCCAGCTTATAAACAATAAAATTTCATCAAAATCCGCTCATCCATTATAAAAATATAGTGCCACATATAAACACACACAGATACGTCAAACTTATAACAACCCTCTTTTCCCATTGGAATTTATGAAGAACAGGATAACGATTAGCGTCCGTCATTTCATCAATCACGATCATGTAACTACAATTCACGATCAAGGGAAAATGGAGAGCAAAACCTACTGTACGATAGTATAACATACCTAATTTTAAACAATACTGTATAACAATTGTGCCTTTAAAAAAAGTATGTTCACGCCCATATCCCCAAAGTGGAAGGCAGAGGCACAACAAGAACACCCACAACTTGCCGAAAACAAGCTAGCCTGGCACATATATCCAATCCGTTAGTCAGTTATTTTTATTATAAAATTGAAAATATATATTTTCTTAATTTATTTTTGTTGCCCGACCCGGTAATCGGACCCAGGACCTTAAGAAGACGCCGGACCACTAGACCACAGAGGCGATAATAATGCCTTTTTTTAAAATGACTAATATGTTGCTACCCTAGCGGTTTTTACAACTTCACTGGACTATAAATTATGCCTTATGCCAGGTACAGACTAAGCAAATAAAAGCCAACTAGGAGTTTAGTTCGCTTTCGAAAACTAGCGAATAACTTCGAGTCGATGGTGATTTGTAGGACGTATTTGTTAAAGTCAATTTTATAATATTTCATTTATTACTAGTGGTCCAAGATCCGAACCAAAGTCTACGTTTTCCTAGTTTAAAATAGGATGGAACATAATACTTCATATTAAATTGTGTATATATTTAAAAATATATATATATATATATATATAAAAGATATGTTTAAAATGGGTTTTTTAAAAAATCCTGGACAAATTTAAAAAAAAATTACATAAATGTTGCCACAAGAGAATAAAAAAATATTTCCTTAACCCGATTTAAATTAGTAAACTGACATAAATCATGATAGTTATATCCCCGTGTTGGTCCGGGCTCCTTTGCAGAATAGACCATCTGCCTTCCTGCCAGGTAGCTCGTAAAAGGCGAGCACAGGCTTACGGTCACTAACACCGTGACATCTGACTAGGTGGTAGAGTTTCGCAGCGACTCACCCGGATTGGTACCACCGCCTTACCTATTCCTGCCGCCATAACGTCATGACGTGTTCCGGTTTGGAGGGTAAGGTAGCCGGTAAACTTACTTTTGCTTGAGGCCTAACATCCCGGCCTCAGGTTGGCAACGCACCATTACTACCTATGGTGTCTATAGGCGGCGTGAATTTTTTAACCATCAGGAAATCAGTCTGCTTGTTTGCCTTCCAATATCATAAAAAAAAGAAAAAAAAATAAGAAAAGATAGACAAACTTTCGCATTATTATTTAGTACAGATAGTTCGCAATTACGGAGACCGATACCAGCTAAAGGTGACCTATATATTCAAATGTATCTCTACAATCCGAATTGCACGATATTTGGTCATTGTATCTTGAGTACATTTTTATACCTGAATTACTAAAATACAGAATTTATAAATGAGAAAATTATGAACAATATTTAAAGCTCATACTAAAAAAATCGAACAACGTAGCAGACAGCTCTCCTGAAGGTAAGAGTTCACCGTGACCTATAAACCATAGATACACCATACATAACACCACAGATGTTACCAGTGAGGCGGTATCCTGTGACCGGGATGTCAGGCCTATTGTGCAAGTTTACCGGCTAACCTACCCTCCGGGCTGGGACATGACCGAATCCTTATGGTGGCAGGAATAGGTAAGGCGTTGGATCCCTATCTGAGGAAGATGCTGCACAGCACTCAACTACCAGTGCTCTTGTTGGTTATGACCTATACGAGGGTCAAACTGAAAGTTCTTAGAAAATCAAAAACTAAGCATTCTAGCAAGTTATTAGTTTTATTATAACTTTTCAAAATAGCGTCTATTTACATCAATACATC
>NJDC01007715.1:30235-79517 GCA_002245475.1 Calephelis virginiensis
AGCATGAAGTTTTTCACACTTATAGTTTATGTGTGTATCGCCTCTGTGGTCTAGCGGTTCAGTTGTTGGACTCGACTGCATGAGGTCCCGGGTGAGGTCGGGCAACAAAAAGAAAATTAGGTTTTTCCAATTTTCTAATAAAAAAAAATGTTGCTCGGGATAGGATATGTGCCCGGTTGGCGATAGGCTTGCCACCTATCACGCTGTGGGACTTAGTATCTTCGGCTAGTCGTGGGTGCCCTGGTTGTGCCTCTGCCTACCTCTTCGGGGATATGGGCGTGAAGATACTTTAAATTATAGTTTATGTGTAGGTTAATTGCAGAACGCTAATATTTTTCAATAAAAATGCTCATAAAATACAATAATTTAATAAATAAAACATTAACCACACTACCATGCATTTGACACACAAACATATAATATATTGATGTTGACGATAAAAGATGACAGATGGCGCACTAAAAAGTTTGGAAACAAGTTACCTAATTGAGAAACAAAGATAGCGTTCTTATCAACAAGATGCTAAAATTTGGATATTAAAATGGTCGAATTTCGACCAATGGGCGACCACTAGTTTGTATAAAGATTTCGTGCAGTCATAATGTAGTACCTCCATACAAAAAAGACCAATGGTAACTTGTCTGGGTAGGAACTAGGAATTTACCGCCTTACTTGTTCTTGCAGCCATAATGACAGTGGCATCTTCCGGTCCGGAGGGTCGGGTAGACTGTAAATTTAGACTAATGGTTTCTATAGGCCGCGGTCATCTCTTAAACATCAGGGGAAACGCGTGCTACCTAGTTCGTTATCTTTTACGTTTCAATTAGGACCCGTGATTTATACCTACAATATTTTCAAGTTAAAGACTAAAGTATAGGTAAGTTGCTATGGTACCTAGGTATGTATAGCAGGCACTACGCTATCTACCAACCTAGTAAGAGACAACCGTTGTCTATAGATGTTACTGGAAGGTAGGTGGGTAGTTTTGTCGATATTTTCCGAATTAGTACGATCGGAATCAAATGTATTGTGCAAGTTTACTGCCCTACCTATCTGCCTTCCAGCGTCCAATAGGTACCTACTTAACACGAAACTGGCGAGCGCTGACGCTCTAGGAACGCAGGAATACGATGAAAACTGTATAATACATTTTTCTAAAATCTTAATTAGTTACGAGTCAGGTATTTATTCGCAAACAAGAATTCAGTTAGATAACTATGAACAGTAAATTTACCCAAATCTAGTTTTGAATAATGAAAACGAATCTTGTTTTAATTATATAATAGTTGGCATAATAAAAACATTTTATTTGGAAGTTGGAATATAATAATCGTTTGATTCGTTTGTGATTGTTTACTTCTCGTTGAGTCGTTTTGTAATTTCTACCGAGACGGTAACTTGAGCGGTCGGTGGCCGCAAGGACGTCGGTGCGCGGGCGGCGTGTCTGTCAATGTGTGCGTAGAGTACAGCCTGTAGCCATGTTGTGTGTGTTTTCAAGAGGTTAGAGTACGGCAAATAATGTTAACAGTATATGAAAATTACCCAATTACTAGGGAAATAAACATGTAACTAATGTGTGTATCGAAATCGGAAAATTATCGTGTTATCAGATAAGGTGTGCATTCAAGGTAGAAAAGTAAAAAAAAAGAGTATAGGCTACTAAACCTGGTAAAATCAGGTAATTAAATAAAAGAACCTAAAAATAATCCAAAATCTTTAAACAAGGTGGCCACCTTAAGAAGCGATAACTTGAAAGATTTAGCAGCAATGCAAATAAGATTTAAAATTAAATTATTATGTTATATACTAAAATATCGACATATTTTTAAAAATAGACAAAATATGTCACATTAGATTACATACGAACCTTTTCAAGATCTGTTTGAAACTTAAATAAATTCTGCAATTTAATTTGCATGACAATGATCATCATCAGTAACTACAATGGAAATAAAAAAAATACAAACGATATAATATCCAAGCTCAAAATATTATATTATAAACGTTAAATACTATTGTAAATAGTCGAAATGATTCATTATCATTTGTAAGGTGTGTGAACACATGTTTATCTATAATAAACAAATTGCAAGAAAACGTAGACGTCCTGGATAAAAGAAATCATATATAAGTTTTAAAATTGATTGGTCGATACCCACTGCTAATAATGTAATATGAAAGCAACAGAGCCTGATCAGCACAAAATAAATAATACACTAATAAAACGCCAAGTATTGATATGTGGAGAAATTATATTATATACTAGCAACATTACAAATTGTGGCTGGGCGAGATCGCGCCAAAGCACAATTCAAAATTCATTCACGCACACTGTTGCGCGCGTGTTGTGTGTGCCTTATTGTGGTGCAGCCGTTACTGTTTTTATTTTATTTTGACTATAACAAGCGAACCACTTGTTTACCCGCGTTTACCTGCTAGTTTAAACGTTATAAATAAGAATGAAATATAATGTTAGTAATAAATTTGTTAATAAACTATAACGGGAAGTGAAATCTAGGTAGTAAAGTCCAGATGTTGTGATCAGCAAAAGGCTTTAGTGTCAACAAGTAAACAGTGTTCAGGACAAGCTAAGCTCGTAACAAAAAATATTGTGATGAATTAAACAGTTAAACTGGAAATCCAGGATGGAATGGGCTTCGTTCACTGGATTGAAACCTGAATTTGTACGAGTTTCTCTGCCACTCATTGTATAAGGTAAGTTAAAACTTTCGGGTTTTGTTTCGTAACCACCAACTTTTTGCGAGGCGTTTTTTACATTTATCTATCCTTGGATCACTGTTTTATTGCAATGACATGCCTAGTTTGTAAAGTGTGTTTTGTAAAAGCTCTTTTAAGTGGGTAAATACAGAGCTAAAAAGTTTAGTTTAAACTTTCGAACTTTTAACTTACTAAGTATACATGTTTAGAACTTTGATAAGTGATAACTTGTACAAAGTTATCGCCTCTGTGGTCTAGCGGTCCGGGTGTTGGACTTGACTGCATGAGGTCCCGGGTTCGAATCCTGGGTCGACCAGAAAATTGGATTTTTCCAATTTTCTAATAAAGAAAAAATGTTGGTCGGGATTGGAAATGTGCCCGGTTGGCGATAGGCTTGCCACCTATCACATTGTGGGACTTAGTGTCTTCGGCTAGTCGTGGGTGCCTTGGTTGTACCTCTGCCTACCTCTTCGGGGATATGGGCGTGAAGATACTTTTTTACTTTTTGTACAAAGTTTTGGTTCAAGCAAAGTAATTGTTGAACTTTGTGCAGAATCGCCATCATCATTATTATCAAAAAGTATTATTAGTTTTTGAATATTTACTGCTGAACATATTTTGATAAAATGCTACAACAAAATCATGTTCTTCAATATCATGCTGTTAATTTCATTTAAATTGGGCCAGATCTATGAACAGTCAAAATAATTATTGTCATGTCATTTCATACAGACATACATACCTAAATACATACATACATACATACATACGTATCTTTACGCCAAGTTATTTATGTGGTAGGCAGAGAGAATCTGTTGTCCATCCTCGTAAAGGTCCTGGCAGACCTGTCTGGCTTCCTCTACATTATAATCCTTTTCATACAAACACGCTGATTTCGGAGACTCATGACACCACCTCCGGATACCACTTGAGCAATTTGATTGTAGAATGTCAAACTAGGCCTGCCCAGGTACCTACATTCATCCACATTCACATTGTATATCTTCTTCTTCTTTTATACATATATGGCTTTCAATCGTTTTTCACGACTTATCTAGCCAATATCTGCTTTGCCAATTCTTTGTCTGTCTTTATTTCTACATTGTCATGTCATAAAACCTAAAAGTGTATGCTCAGCATCATTTTCTAAAGTCATTTATTGCAATAACATAGCAAATGGTGTACCCCCCCCCGCCCCGTATTGGTCCGGGCTCATTTGCTATCTGCTTATGCAATAGACCATCTGCCTCCTTGGTTTGGAGGGTAAGGTAGCTGGTTAACTTACTTTTGCTTGATGTCTAACATCCCGGCCTCAGGTTGGCAACGCACTATTACCACCTTTGGCGTCTCTAGGCGGCATTAATTTCTTACTATCAGGAAATCCGTCTGTTTGTTTGCTTTCCAATATTATAAAAAAAAACTGTGATGTTTTTAAAATAATCTGTCATTATAATATATAAGGTAGCTAAATAAAGACTAACTACCTTTCATTTAATTATAAGTCATAACTTTTTATTATCTACTTGAAAACAAATATAGAAATCACTTAAATTACCGCTAATTTGTAAATTGTACAGATTGTTTTGTCATATTTTTCATGTCCAATCATATTTGTGGTCTAGTTTGAGCGTGGACGACCTGAAGTTCAGGGTTGTGCAAATCAAATATGTGTTTTTTCTAATTCCTAATACTCGCAATGTTGCCTAGGATTGAGTAAGTGCCCTGTTGGCAAAAGGTTTGTCCCCTAGCACATTATCGGATTAAGTAGTATCTGTGGCTAATTGTGAGTGGCCAGGTTTTACCACGGCCTTTCTATTCGGGGATATAGGCATGAAGATATTTAATATGGTAATAAAGTACGCTAAGAAACCTGTGAGCAAGACTCTTGATAGAAATAAAATTTAAACCCTCGTCATATTTACTAGCTTTGCACAGTTATGAAATATACATGTAACCCTTCCTC
Source organism: Calephelis virginiensis (assembly GCA_002245475.1). Lineage (NCBI taxonomy): Eukaryota > Metazoa > Arthropoda > Insecta > Lepidoptera > Riodinidae > Calephelis > Calephelis virginiensis. The sequence continues at coordinate 34,917 of NJDC01007715.1, forward strand.
TTCAATTACTTTATTAAAAAAACCGCATCAAAATCCGTTGCGTAGTTTTAAAGATTTAAGCATACAAAATGACATAGGAAGTGACTTTTTTTTATACTATATAGTGATTAAACATAAGATTAGACTAAAGTTACAACTTAAACCACTTACATGGTAGTCAGTTGTCTGTATTGAAGTGAAATAAAGACTGTAATATTAACAGAAACTGTTGTTGTACTTTAGTCTATATTCATTTATGGTAAATGTTAAACACTTTGTTTAAATATCTACTTCAGATAAAAGTCGAATAAAAAGTTATTAGATAACTTGGCCATTATTGTAGAGCAACCTTCATAAATCATTGTTATTGGTCAGTTTTATTGATGATTACACAATGTGGTTCCAGGCCTATATTATAGATCAATAAAATATGACATACTTCTCTGATAGGCAATCTCAATAAGTATAAATTAAAATAATTCTCCGCCTTTGTCATTTCTTGTGTCTAGCTCACAAACTAGTAGGAGATTCTATGTATATCTAGTTGAAGTTTAAAAATCAAATTATGTAGGTAGCAGATTTGAAAGATATTTTCATTTAGTTAAAAGAAATCAAAATTGTTGCTTTCGACATAAATATGTTATAAATTTCATATGTGCCTAACAGTCTTCAAAAAAATCTAGCAAAGGTTATTTGGTATTAGCTCAGAGTAACAGGATTAGAACACAGATGTAATTTTATTTATCCACATAAACTTACTAAAATTGTTTGTGATTTTTGTGAAATTAAATTATGAATTATTTGGACTGCCTCATTGGCTCAGGGATTAGTGCACATGTCTTAACTTTACCAAACAACCGCAAAGTTTAGTTTCAATTGCCGATGAGGGCAGGCATTTGTGTGATGAAAAAAAATGTAATTATCAAAATTGGATAAATAGCAGTTTAGGTACAATAACTTAGATATTTTAGGAACAAACTAAGGCTATTACAACTAATTTTTTGTCATTATAATTTTGTCTTCCATCATAAAATTTGCCTAATGCCCTTAATGGCTTCATTTTAAACAATGGCATGTTCATATGGCAAAGAACATCTCTCAAGTAGACAGCCACAATACATGCAAATTACTAGCAATGAATACAATGCTGAATGGTAACACTGGAGCATTGCAATTTAGATGAGGCCAAACTAATCATTGTGATCAATCTGATTTACAATGTCTTTTGTGTCTCTGATATTCTATTGACGGTATGAGCGAAATTAGAGCTAATATGGGTAAGGGTCAGGGATTTATAGGTAACTGAAACAGCTCTTTGTTCAATGCACTAAAGGGCAAAGGGAGATGACCAGATAGTGAGATATTGCAAAATTGTAGCATTCTATATCACAGTTTTTGATTGTCCATCTTTGTCAGACAGGGTATGTGTTTAATACCATAGAAGTCACAAGTTTATTTCCTAATAGGGCCAGGCTTTTGTGATTAAATAACATCCAGATCTGCTTTTCTTGTGTCTGTTTATTAAGTTAATTTTGGTGTTAAGTATTTCTGTGTATTGGTATAGTTTATTAGCAACAATAATACAAACAGAAAATTTGGAATTTCGCCAGAGACGTTTATGTTTAAACATTGGTAGGTTCATGTTGAAATTTTGTTACTTTTTAAACATTAGAGATTCCTTACAGAAAAATATAAATATTTCCATTAGGAGAGACCTGTGCTTGTTCGTTGATCTCATAATTTTAAATTAATAAAAAAATTAAAATAATAAAAAAAATGCAATTCAGTGGTAAAAAGTAAGTGGATTTGATCACCTACATACACGTAAATCAAACCTAAAACAATAAAATTGAGTAAAAGTCCATTTTAATTTAATTTTGTAAAAAAAAGTTAAGCATCTATACACGCGTATCCCTGAAGAGGCAGGCTGAGAAACAACCAGGGCAGGGTCTTATTTGATTTCTTAAATAATATATTTGTATAGGAACCAACTATGTTTTATATAGGAAGGTAAAGCAGATGGTATTTTTGTATAACATACCATCATAGAGACATAAAATTTAATTGTTGCTTAGGTATAGCTCTATATCTATTTTGTGTTTCTTTCTTAACTAAGCCGGGATATGACAAAAACGAGCATAGATGTCTTGGCAACTAAAACATGTTTTCACACTGCCTTGTCGTCCGAGTACATATTGCCTTATATATTCAGATAAATTTCCTACTACATTTATTACCATACATATCATACAGCTATGTCTTATTTAGAACACAATATAATGAATATGGTAAAACATGAACTGTCTATGCTCATTACTGTACCTCGTTATATTTTACCGTAATAATATTACAGTCTCATAATGTTGAAACAAGCTATCCATAAAGTATTTCTAAAGGCCCCAGTAGCATAATCCAAAGGTATCTTTTGTCATAAATAAATGGTTAGCTACTTATACAGTGCCACTTAGCATACTTTCTATATTATTAAGATTGTCTAAATCTAACATAGTATGTTGCTTGATATATTAAGAAGAGATAAAAAGCCGGAATCGGAACGCGAAAGAAAAAAATAATGGTGTAAAAGTATACCTACTAGTATTAATTAAGCGACTAATTAAATGGAAGTGCTGCCACGATAATGGACTTCTTGGAATTCATTAAAAATATTTAAAATTACTAGAAGCTTGGTTCACAAGTTAAAGGTTGTACAACTGTTCTCCGCGGTTTTGTCCTCCCTTTTCAACAACTCAGGTGAAGCAAGTTGAAGGTCGTAGATACTATCTGACCCCGCAGACGTAGTTCTGCTACTTTTTTTGATGGGATTTTAGTAAACAAAATGGGGGTGAGTCACCCTTGTCACTTAGGGGTATGAAAAATAGATGTTGACTGATTCTCAGACCTACTCAATATGCTCATAAAATTTCACGAAAATCGGTAGAGCCGTTTCGAAGAAGTTCAACCATACACACCGTGACATGAGAATTTTATATATTTGATAATTTCAAAATCCAGTTGATTATCGCGTTCCCATAAACACGCAACGGAACAAAAAATTATCTGTTGTTCGCGGCTTTTTTGGTCCTACTATTATTTTGGAAAGAAAGTAACTTAAATGCGTTTCCAGATTCGAGTGAGTCCGTGGCAAAAATTTGATTAAAATCTGTAGAAGCGATAAGAAAAACATATAGGTATATTTTATAAGTTTCTTCTCGCCCATATCTCACGTAGGCAGATTTACAAACGGGGCAAAAGATATTAAGTCTCATAATGTGATAGGTGGCAAGCCTATCGCCAACTGGGCACACAATTAATTCCGAGCAACCTTATTTTTATTGGAAATTGAAAATACTCATTTTCTATTTAATGTTGATTAATTGGGTGTCGAACCCAGAGGTGACATTTTAATATTTGATAACTTAAAATTTGTAAATTTGTTTAGAGGATGACATTTGAAAACTTAAAATTTGTAAATTTGTTTAGAGGATGACTGAAACCGTCCAATAATGTAAAAAGGTAATGTAGATAACTTACTTTGTAAAAAGTAATCACTGGAACTATTAAACTAAATATGATAAATGTTTCACTTGTTAAAAGGCTACGTTACGTCTAAATGTATACTAAATTCAAATTTCAAACAGTAGTTTTAATTGTATATTACAACAGTACGTAATGATGTGACTATTTATGATCATAATACTAATTATTTAGGTTAGAATGTCTAGATTAGATCTTTCAAAGATACATTATAAACTCTGGTTGAGGCCATGATCTTAACCAGATTCGCTTTTGATGGCCGAGTTCAACGTTCGTATAGGCAGAGAGCTGGAACACGGGAAGCAGTAATAACAGGCCCTAAAGCTCGTCGTAAAGGCCACAACGTACGACTTATTATTTTCATTATTAAGATTTTGTTATACTTAAGGCCAGGTTATTCGAAGTTATTATAAACCATAATAAATACTTTGTTTTGATCTGAGAAAAATATATAATATATGTAGATAATTTAGATTAATTAATCGTTTCCAAGCACGACACTTATAACTTTACTCGATTATAAAAAAATACGAAACTTTTTTGAATATTTTTCAAGTGGAAATTTGTTAAACTCCGAGTTACAAAAAATATACATAATGTAATAAAGGCAATGATGTTTACAAAAAATAATGACTATTTTTTTTAATTTAACGTATGTAACGTTAATTAAGCACAACATAGTATGAAAAATTCGCTTTACGAGTATATCCCTAAGCTTTGATCTTTAAAATTACGTAACGGATTTTGATACGCTTATTTTAATAGATTTGAAGATCCTTATTACGTGTATGATAATTAATAACATAGAAGTTTGCCCGCCCATGCGAAGCTAGGACAGATGGATTGCTAATATTTTATAACATAAAAAAATCTCCGTTCGGTAGTTGACATAGCCACGTACTGCAAACAGCGCTCAAAAATCCTTAAGTAGTTTTTAAATTTAATATAAACTCATTCATTCTTGAACCTCTACAACAGGAACGTGTTTAGATATAAAGATAAAAATTAACCTCTTGGGACAGGTGATTTGACAAACAAACATACACAGTAGTACTATTTAAATTATGCGCTTCGGCTGTATTCGTCAAGCTTCGGAAATCCGAATGTATTTTAAAGATATCAATATAGAGTTGTTATTATACATAATTAATCATTTCGCTTAAATTTAGATTAGGTCAGCCAATTTAAAAATAAAAGTATAAAGTTTAAAAAGTGTAAAATCGAAGCACATAATTTAAATAGTACTACTGTAATTCCATTTATATTGTTAGAGTATGATATGTATTATGTACTGTCTAATATTGTAGTTAAAACATCCACTGTAATAAAAAACTGAAACTCTGTAACGTAATCTCGATACTCGTGTAGAGTTTTTTTGCGAATTTGCGAATTAGTTTACCTAAATGTGATTGTGCGTTCGGAGTTCACGATTAACGAATTCGTCGTTTCGAATAATCGAGTCGAAGGCTGTTACTAGCCAACCAGATATATGTATGGGAAACTACGCGAAAATTGCCAAATCAATAATTGACTTCCCTGGAAATGGCGATACGATTTCGATTATGAAGAGCACATGACATCTTCCAAACAAATAATGAAACAGTTGGAGTCGTTTTATTTGCAACTTAACTGCGTTTGAGTTATTTATTTGTTTTATTTTTTCGAATGTTTTAATTTACTGGTTATTAGAGTTCTGTGATTAGTGCCATCGCTTCACCCAACCCAACTTCACGTGGCCTAATTTCACTTATAGCTACGCACCACTATTATGTATCTAATTCACCAAAAGGCGACGGTCGCCTTTTACCTATTTTGACTTTTCCAAATAAGCCGCCTACTTTTTAGCTATCTTATAAAATAAAAGAAAAATCTTGATAATATTTTTTAATTAGAAATTAGCTTCCGACATATTGTATGTACTGTTATGTATCAATGTAATTGGTTAACCCATGAATTATAAGTGGTGCAACTAAACCGACTTACTTTTGTCCCGGCGAACTTCGTTCCACCCCTTTGTTGGTATGGGAAAACTTAAAAAAAAGGCGTCTTCACGCCCATATCCCCGAAGAGGTTGGCAGAGGCGCAACCAGAGCATCCACGACTAGCCGAAGACCCTAACTCCCACAATGTGATAGGTGGCAAGCCTATCGCCAGCCGGGAAAATTTCCTATCCCGAACAACATTTTTTTTAAAAGAAAATTGAAAAAACCCAATTTTTCTTTTTGTTGCCCGACCCGCGATTCGAACCCGGGACCTCATGCAGTCAAGTCCAACAACTGAACCGTTAGACCACAGAGGCGATAACTTAAATTTTTTGTAGTTTTTCCTATTTCTTTTTTCTTATCTTTTAAAAACCTTTACTGGTCTTCCATAAATAATTCATTATCAAAATTAGTCAACTCGATCCAGTTGTTCTTGAGATCTAGCGAGACTAACAAGGAGCAATTGATTTGTATATATACGAAGATATATATGTATAATGTAATATATGTTGTGGCAAAACATTAAATTTCAATAACACTACTTACAATTACAATTTCTATTTGACGTTTTCAACTTAAAACTTTTTTGTTCACATTTTTAAAAAGGGGTAAAAATAACAAAAGAATTGAAACAAAGCTCTCTTTACAAGACCCATTATTATTTCTGTTAATGCATGTACATAGTAATATTTATGAGTTAGGTGTACTGACTCTCTACCTATAAACCTCTTCTGAGAAACAGTAGCTTCTTGTTTTAGGTCTGCGGGCTGAGACTTCCATTGTTCCAGCTAATAACTATAGAAGTGTATATATGTATTGTTATCGATTATGAACATGCTTGTGGGCACGTTTGCCTCGATTTGTCTAGAAAATAGTTTCGTCTGTCGACCTCATTGCGCGCTACTAGAATAATCCAGTAGTTTAGATTTTTTTTCTTCTGCTAAGTTCAGTCTGAACAGCAAGCCTCAACCGGCCAAGTGCGAGTCGAAGAATAAAGTGTTCACTTATCGTGCTACATAGTGCATATTTTTTTATATTGGAAGGCAAATAAGCAGATGAATTTCCTGATGGTAAGAAATTTAAGCAGCCTACAGACACCAAATGTAATTATGCGTTGCCAATCTGAGGTCCGAATGTTAGGCATCGAGCAAAAGTAAGTTTACCGGGTATCTTGTCCTCATCATTGAGCAAAAGTAAGCAGGAAAACGTCAGCGGCAAGCACTATAGGTAAGGCGGCGGTACTAATCCGGGCGAGTCGCTGCGAAGCTGTGCCACCTAGTCAGATGTCATTGTGTTAATGACGGTAAGCCTATGCTCGCTTTTTACGAGCCCGGACCAAAACGGGGAAAATATACCTATAGATGAGACACTTACAAAGCGTTACTCTTGGGCCAAGTTTTTTTACTGAGCATACCTATTTCCACGTGGGCAAAGCGTGGTTTACACTAGTAAAGTAAATCCTGATCTCAATAGTCCTCGAAAGTGTGACGTCATAAGCCGATGAATAGGATTGTGGGCATGCCTATCGTGCTCACAATGCTAACGCTGCTCAATCTGCGTTTGAGTCTAGCTACATAGCTGCTGGTGGTAGACTGCCGTACAATAGCTCGTCCGGGTAGGGATCCACTGTCTTACCTATTGCTGCCGCCATAATGTAGTGTTCCGGTCCGGACTGTAAGGTAGCTGGAAGACATTCACAATTTGGAAGAAAACTACGGTTATTTCTTACCGTCAACCTGATGGCTTTCTGAAGGCTAGCATAAAGATGCGGAGTTGGATACCAACTCCGCATCTTTATGCTATAAAGTGCACGGCGTTGTTCAGTTTCAGTTTGGAGGTCAGAGAAATCTGTGATCTTTCCCAAAATCTTTAAGCCTAACCCATTACAACCTTAGCTTGTTAAAAATCTTTAACATCTTTCCTATTTTATGTTGGAGATTTATGTTTATGCCACCTATCAGAACCAAAATGTTCCACCAACCATTTCATCTTTTAAATTGTTAAAGATCATCTCTTAACGCAGGGTTTCCGGAAAATTACAATTTTGAAAATTTCAAAGAAAAAGTGTGGCTTGTAGCTTAGTATAGGTCCATCTGTGACTATATCACTTCCATCAGTTATGTTGGTATATTATCATGCTAAACTATCTTCTACCAGCTGTCACGGTGAACTTCGTTCCAACCGTTCCGTTTGTGTGGGTAAACTTAAAATGATGTTTTTCCTAGATGCCTGGCAGTTTTTCCTTTTTTCTTATCTTTTAAACTTTTCATAAACTTCCACAAATAACTTAAAACCAAAATTTGCCAAATCGGTCCAGCTGTTCTCGAGTTTTAGTGAGACTAACGAACAGCATATTTTTTTATAAGATAAAAAAACTGTCAACCTATATTATAAAAAAACGTTCAATCTCACCTATCAAATACAGTTACCTTTTTGTTTTGTTTTAAGGTACAAACTTATTTGTTCCAGCTTACTGTGTAGATAATATTATGTAGTATTATTATCAGTTATCGACATGCTTGTGAGCACGTAGACCTATCGCTGGACTGTAAGGTCAGAAAAAAATTCTCAGATAAAAAAAATACATAGTTCTACTACGAGTTTTTTAATTTGATAACGGATAAGATAGCGAACAACGCGACTCATCTGAAAGTAAGAAACATCCGTGGTCTTAAGACACCATAGATGTTATAGATGCATCGCTATCCTGAGGTTTTTTTTTACTGATTAGATAGCGAACAACGCGACTTTTCTTATAGTAAGAAACATCTGTAGTCTTAAGACACCATAGACGTTATAGATGCATCGCTATCCTGTAGTTTTTTTTTAACTAATTAGATAGCGAACAACGCGACTTCTCTGATAGTAAGAGACATCCGTGGTTTTAAGACACCATAGATGTGATAGATGCATCGCTTTCCTGTAGCCGGAGTGTTAATGTGCGAGTATGCTGGTTATCCTACCCTCCGGATCGGAATCAGACACTGTCATTATGACGGCAGGAATAAGTAGGGCGGTGAATCCCTACGTGGGTAAGTTGCTGCACAGTGTGCTGAGTGTGAATTTCGCACGAATTTACTTCACTACCGCGTTTGTGTTTGGACGATCCAAATGTATGGAATAATTTAGTTGTTTCGACTATCCGCTAGAAGCGCTGACAATAACTCCATACATCAAGGTCGTTAAACGTAAACGCAATAGTAAAGTAAATCATTTCAAAAACTCACACTAGGCACACAGCATTCGACCACCTATATGCTCACGAAGTTGCATTTTTTATTGATCCGGGTTTCCTATGTAGACCTATCTGACACTGTCAATTTGACGGCAGGAATAGGTAAGGCGGTGGTACCCTACCCGAGCAAGTTTCAAGTTTAAAATTGGTGGCAAGGTATTGTCTAATAAAAAAGTTTGCCCAAAGCTTATGGTCATTTCCTTTGGGACAGTGCATGTGTGCATTTACAAAAGGGTTGACTCGGTCATAAATCATCGATTCCATGGTCAATGTGGTCAATTTTTTGTAACAAAGCCAGTTCGTGGATTCGTAACTTTGCCTTTATTAATACAAGGCGAAAGTAAGGTTGTTTGTTCAGGTTTGTCGACTGGTATTGAAATTGTGATATTTTTACATATAAAATGTCTCTGCAAAGAAAACATTAAAAATAGAGATTGAATACTGTAAAGTTTTAAAATGTAACAGATTTTTAATCGATTCTGAAAAAGGAGGAGGTTCTCTATTCGACTGTATTTTTGGTATGTTTGTTACGTGATTAGTGGGCCAATAGCCAACCAATTTTGATGGTCATTTTTCAAAATTCCGAGGTGTTCCCAAATTAGTTTTATTACGATCCGACATTTGGTTTTGAGTTATACTTAATATTTTATATATTATTCACTCATCTTTACGACCTCATCATTGACTATTGTTTTAAAGCGAATTCAAAAACTACCTATTACATAGTGTTATGTGGGTCCATTTCGGAATCATTTGCTATATTTCGAAAAAACAAATATAAAATTAACAAAGTAAACGTGGTAGGTACCCATTGATAAAATATTTCAAGTCGGTTTTTGCAGTTTTTCATCATAGTTTCATCTAAACTCGTTCAGTAGTTTGTGATAAAAAGAGTAACAAACATCCATCCATTCTCACAAACTTTTATAAAATTACTAGAATTACTTGAAGTAAATAGTTCTTGGCTTTCTGTTTTGAGTTCTTTCCTTGTACTCTTTATAATGGTGGTTATAATTAGGACTTATTTAACCGGGTAAGTTTTTTTGGGATTGTCAGTCAAACTGGAAAAACAGAAACAGAATAAAACTTTGAACGGCAAAGAAAAGAATCAAAAATTTTGCCACAGGATTTGAATCTTGAGACGAAAGGGTGCAGGTTCAAATCCTGTCTGGGGTGAAACTTTTTCTTTCTTTATAATTTGTTGAAATTTAACCAAAGCACAGGGCAAGTACTGTAATAAAAATACCTTGAGATTTCACTTACTTTAGACCAAATGAGTTAATAGTTAATCCTTTTGCGTGAGTTTATCGAAAGTCCGACTCCCCAGATGGAGATACTACAACATCGAGTACTGACGTCATTGCAGTAGGAATAGACTGTGGTGCTAGTAAAGTCCAACACCTTGTAAAGGTCTCGGTGTTAGTGACAAAACCGACTTTCACCTCTGACAGGATGGTAGACAACCAGTTCATATTCTTCAAACCTGGCCCAACATGGGTAAAACTATACACCTAGGAAACTTATACAAAATGTTTTTCGTCCGTTACATACAGCAATTAAGTTATTTGATAGCTCTATCAGTTTATCAGTTAAGAGGTTTACTACCACTTAGAGTGTAAACAGCCGTTATCAATGCGGGTCAATCGGCTTCGGCTTATCATTAAATACTATACATACCTATTTATATCAAACACTAGGCTATGCTCACGATTTCGCCCATGCAACCATTCAGAGATTTTATTTAACACTATCAGTTTCACGCAGCTTCGCTTGCGTAACTTGGCTTCTACTGCACTGATTTTGATGAAACAAAGCCTATGTCATTCGGGGATAATGTAGCATTCTAAATGTGAAAGAATTTTTGAAATCGGTCCAGTAGTTTCGGAGAATATTAATTTCAAACAAACAAACAAAAAATCAAGACTAGCAGGCTGTCCCAGCTTGGAACGGGTGGACAAACTTTTAAGTTATAGCACTAAAACCTTCCTCTTTTCTCTGTGTTGGTCCAGGCTCCTTCGCAGAAGATTATCTGCCTTCCTGCCAGGCAGCTCGTAAAAGGCGAGCATAAGCTTCTAGTCACTTACACCGTGACATCTGACTAGGTGGTAGTTTCTCAACGACACGCTCGGTTTAATACCATCGCCCTACCTATTCCTGCTGCCTTAACTTCAGTGCTTGCTGTTGACGTGTTCCGTTTTGGAGGGTAAGGTTACCGGGTAAGCTTACTTTTATTTGAGGCCTAATATCCCGGCCTCAGTTTGGCAACGCATCATTACCATTTGTGAAGTCTCTACGCGGCGTGAATTTCTTGTTATTGTTTATTTGTGTTCCAATATCATAAAAACATCTTGAATCTGTTTATATTAAAATAAAACACATTAAAATCTGTTGAGTATTTTTGAAGCATACGTAGAAACAGACAACCGAAAGCGATTTGGTTTTTATGCAGTATACTACATAAGTACCTATAGTGATAACTCATGTTTCATCCTGGCCACAATACAGCGATGCACCTACATCATCTATGGTGTTTATAAACCGCATTTGTCTCTTAGTTTTAGGAGAGCCGTATGTTTGTTTGCTGTATTATGCCACAAAAAAAATTCTCGAACTTTTAATGAAACAAATCTATAGGTTTCGGTTATCTCCTACCATCACACCTGTGTGTTTGTTTGTTTGTTGTTTAATACCATAAAAATAGCTTAGTTCTATAAGTTTAACTAATACCAAGATTACAGTAAAACTTGGTCTTTTAGTATCTAATATGATTTTTCTTCGTAATGAATGACTAATATGTTGCTAACCTCGCGGTTTTTACAACTTTCCCGAATTTTTGAGGGAGCGGAGTTCTCAGCACATCATGGGCATCATGATTTAGATGGGTTAGACTAATACGTATAGGCTACAACGCCAGCACCGAAGTATTTTATTTATATTATTCATCCATCGACATTCGCATTGTATATCTGCTTTGTCAATCTTTCATCCGACATTCGTAAGGCTGAAAATTGAAAAGAAGAAAAAAGGGTAACACTAACCGTACAAAATACTACCATCCGTAATCATAACGACTCGTTTCTTGAATATAAGATACCGGACATAAAATTATCTGGTTTGTAAGCCATCGAACAAGCAGAACCATCAAAATATTCCCCGGTCAATATTCCGATTAGCTTCTGTTCGATGGCTGTTCAAGTGGTGGGTGTGGAAAGCAAATTGACATACGAGATACGGTGGACTATTTCGATACCTACTCGATGGTTTGCCCAACACTATTTGCTTTATATCGATTAGCCGAAAGTAATCTGGCGCAACCTAATTGATGTTCAAATAGATTAATGATTTCAAGAGATATATGCATGTGGAATTTACACTTTTCATCGTCATCACTTGGTGGAATTCTATAACAGATATTTTTAACTAAAAAAATGTATATTCACGCCCATATCCCCGAAGTGGTAGGCAGAGACACAACCAGGGCATCCACGACTAGCCGAAGACACTAAATCCCACAATGTGATAAGTCAGATAGGTGGCAAGCCTGTCGCCAACCGGGCACATATCCAATTCCGAGCAACATTTTTTGTTGAAAAAAAATTGAAAAAACAAAAATTTTTTGTTACCCAACCCGGGAACCGAACCCGGGACCTCATACAGTCAATTCCAAACATCTAGACTACTAGACTACAGAGGCGAAAATAATAGTAAAAAATAACAAACATTATTCCAAATATAACTTTCTTAGAAGCTATGTTCCTAATTTGAAATACCGGTATTAATACGGTTTTTAAGTAATTCATAACGTTAATAACACAAACACAGACAACCCGTCTAGACGAGTTTGTTTGAAGGCTTTTCCGTCTCATTATATGTATATGGGGCTATAAAGAACATTTTTGCTTATGTGATGATAATGTGTGTCGCATAATTTTAGCATGTGTTCGTTAGATGAATAACTGTTTTAGCTGACATAAAACGAAAGGAGGGTAATGCATTTGTGATTCCAGTTCCGTGAAACTGCTAGAAACGGACATCCATTTTTTTTGTGAGGCCGGGATGTTACGTTTCACAAGTAAGTTTCCCGGCTACTTTATTCTCCTAACCGGAACACGTCAACGGCAAGTACTGACGTTATGGCTGCAGGAATAGGTAAGGCGGTGGCACGAAACCGGGTGAGACGTTGCGAAACTCTGCCACCTAGTCAGATATCGCGGTGGTAAGCCTATGGTCGCCTTTTATGAGTTGCCTGGCAGGAAAGCAGATAATCTATTCTGCTAAGAAGCCCGGACCAACACGAGGTAAATTTATATTATGTCGTCACAATACCCGAATATTGTCGATTTTTCTAGATTTCCCTGTACCATAATCAGATCGAGACGTAATTACAATCGGATCATCTCGCAAGAACGCTCTCTCAAACAAAAAAAAAATCTGTCAACAAATGACGTAAATCGTATTGTACCATACATAAAAAAATGTAGGAATTACATAATCTTGTTTGAATTCGATTAAAAAGTATGTTGTATGTTAAGATTAGACTTGCTTTAATGTTTATCGACAAATCTTAAATGTGGTAGAATCCTCCAACGGTGATCCCGGATTGGTATTACCTTACTTTTTTTCGCCATAACGTCGATTCATTTATGGTTATACCCTTGCTGTGCTCCAGGTATGTAAGACGAGCAAGTAAACTTAGTTAACTATTGGGCGTCTTTAAGCTATGATGTCTCATTACGAAATCTGTCTTATTTACCTTTTGTGGTTCTCTGGACTTGCAAAACAAAACGCCTTGAGTTTTGGTACAGCTAAATTCAAGGATCCTAGGTAATATTTACTTTCTGATGATGGTGTCAGAAATAAGAGAACCAGATCAAATATGTAGAGGCTTCCAGTTAGATTTAATAATAATATATCTCATCAGAAAAGACCTTGCTGGTTTATGAGTCGATGTTTCTATCGACTGCTTACAACAATTTACATGAGATGTCCCATTTATATGAACCAGTAAACTATTAACAGACGATAATAACGTTGTTACATAAATATCGGACTTAAATGTTGTACATAACGGAACCCAGATAACCTTTGACTATGTGACTAATGCTCGGTTCCTATATTTAAGAAACGAGTCGTTTTGCTTTCGAATAGTAGTTTTTGAACTAATGGTATAACAAATAACTACGGTCGTTTTTTTAACTTAACTTGGTTCATTTTAAAAATATATAACATAATTAAATAAACATATGTGCAACGATTAATCACTTTTAGGCAAGCTACCTGTGGTTATACTAAAGGATTACGACTATTTAAGAATCATACTTAAACCTTCCTTAGCATGAGCGTTGAGTATCGATTGTTTCTCGATACGAATCATTCTCGACAAAAATTTAAACAATTTCGCGTTTCTAATATTCTCTAATACACATTAACACGGTTATATTTATATCGAAAGCTAGGATACGAATTAACAGTACCTTATCTTTTGCCTTCAAATAGTTGTTATTAGCCGCAGGTAAAAGCGGTTTCAGTCGCATTGAAAAGTTTTCTTGATCACCCGTGGACTTTATATGAGCGGTCGGAATTAAAGTTAAGTCTCTTTATGAGTTTGGATCTTCTCTAAAATCAACAGAATCATTTTAACAGCTTAGCTGTCAAAACGAATTTGCATTAAGTATAGATGTATCGATTGCCAAACATCTTTTCATATGTTGTAATTTTGTTTATTGTCAAAAGTATTCTTATAAATTAATTGTTTTTTTCGATTCGATGTCGAAAGACTAAAGCTACAAAAGTGTATTCTCTTTAAGAATTGACATGAACATAATGCAAATATGGATTATTTATTCACAAATCTTGAAACTGAGCTTAGATTTCGTTTAAAATTTACTGAAAAGTCGGCCTCTGCTTAAACAAAACATTAATTGAGAATCGAAATGGACGCCAAAGACTATGAGCAAATGTGAGATTGGGAAAGCGGAACCACGATTATCCACGATTTCGGTATCCAGGTCGTAATGGGTAGTAAAGGAAACTTATTACATGCTAATTTAGAAAATTGGAAAAACCCAATTTTCTTTTCTTGCCCGACCGGGGACTCGAACCCGGGACCTAATGCAGTCAAGTCCAACAACTGAACCGCTAGACCACAAAGGCGATTTTTATTTTTTATATAAATGTTGCGCCAAACTGTGTGCAATTATGTATTTGATTTAGCGTGTACGAGAAACAAACAATTGCTCGCACATCATTCGCAATCCAGACTTTTGCGCTTATCGTCTTGTGATCGTACTCTTACTTTGCTCGGCCGCGGGAATGCATAACAATTGAGTTTGAGTAAGGCGGCTAGCACAATAAACCATATTAGCCATTTAAAAAAAAAACACACGTCGCTACGGTTTCCAGTAATTCGTATTTTCACTTTGTACTGTAATCGCCTCTGTGGTCTAGCGGTCCGACGTCGGACTTGGCTTTTTGAGGCCCTGGGTTCGATCCCTGGATCGGGCAACAAAAAAATTTAGAAAATGTATATTTTCAATTTCTAATAAAAAAACGTTGCACAAGATTGGATATGTGTCTGGTTGGCGACAGGCTTATCACATTGTGGGACTTAGTGTCTTCGGCTAGTCGTGGGTGCCTTGGTTGTCTCTGCCTACCACTTCAGGAATATGGGCGTGATGGTACTTATTTACCGAAAAATCTTGATTTACATACAAAAAACGCATGGCAACACTGCCAACGCATCTCCTTGCAGTGATTTTAAGGTCACAATCCGTATCCCCACAGTGTAAGATCGCTCTTAGCCGCCTAAAGTCCATAACCATTTTTTATGCTAACGTACCTATATAAGCTGGATTTTTAATGGTACGAAATACATTTAAAAAAATACACATCACCAAAGATATGATGCATTGTAAGATAAGACTGATATCTTAAATATTTTGCTAATTAAAATCGATGCTTTCAAAATGGAAAGCAACAATTACTAATACTAACCTTGCATATATGTTTTGTCCGTCAGAAAAACGTAAGTTCTGGGGGCCGTGGGATGTTGGGATAAATAGCGAGTACTAGCCTCAGTATGAGAAGGGAAAAAGTAAGACATTGGTATCAATCCGAGCAAGTCATTTCTACTCTGCTATCTAGAGTTCTATAAGGTACCTCTGTACAGAATTTTTAAAGTACATATTTTTCTTTATGCCCGTTTTTACACTTAAAAGCTTTACAGCATACAAGCACAAACTTTCTCCTCTGACAAATTAAAAGCTGATAAGGATAAGAGGAGTTCTTTATCCTTACTTCTTATCGAGGGATGAGATAAGTCATGGCCCTGTTCCTCCCGTCTGAGCTTACGGCACTGTGTTTGGACTCATTGGCTTAAATCTGTGTTTATATATCTAGCTATATTCCATTCTCTTATTTGAAATAAGTTTTAATAAGCTTTAGTTAAAAGTATATTATCAAGTAAATTGATTACACTTTTTTTTTCGAATAAAATATTAGTTGAACTTGAAGTATAAGTTATTAATTGAAAAATGTAAAGTATCACTTCCATATTTCGAAAACTAGAAAAAATAGCAAACAAATCTTTCAACCAAAAAAATTATGATGTCTCTTTTATATGAATCAGATTTATTATGTTGAAATAGAAACACAGCTATACTTTTAAGGCTTTTACTTAACTGACATGGGACAACAAACTTAAACCGACATTTTTATGTCGTGTACCTTGGTAAGATTAGCATTCATTTCACATACGGTCACGCCACCTACTACTAAATAGTATTTAAGGTCAATCCGTATTATCATTTTACGTAGGCAAACCATGGGCGGTCTTTTAGGGTTGTCCTCCATGGGCGCTTTTTGTTTGCGTCATATATCTTTGGTACATGCCCGATCGTCGCTGTCGAAACGGTTGCGCGGTTGACGCTCGCGACTGGCACGTTGGATTATGTAAAACAGAACTCACGGAGCGGTTTTTAAACACGCGCGCGGCGGTTACGGGCCCGCGGATTCTGTATAATGTAGATTTATATGCAAAAAGTAAGAGCACATTTCACGACGCGTTTTACTCCTGCAGCGGCCGCGGTTGTTTGCGGTTCCCCCAGCACCGGTTACTTGCTGGTAGAATAGAATTACCGGTCTCGTGAGTTTTGAAATAAAACCGCAGTTCCGAGACCGCTGAGGGTGCGGGTAAAAACCGCTCCGTGAGTTCTTCGTTTATCGTATCGAATTCGTCAATACGTACTCACTATTATGTCTGAAGCCTAAGAAAATGTGACTTTTTTATACTTAAAAATTTGAAATTCAAAATTGTGTTTCATATATTAGTGTTCGCGGTTTGAACCAGAATTTTAGAAGTGCTGGGTAGTAGTATTATTATGCTTGTTGTATTTTATTTTTCTTTCTCTTTACCAACGGGTATGTGGAACTATAATATACCCACAATTTAAGCTTTTACAGTGTTACTTAGCGATTCTAAATAAAATTCCATTCTCTTATTAGAAATTGGAGTGCATGTCCCATAAACGAATTCGTAGTAATAGAAACCGTCATGTATAAGGTTTACTTGGTCAGGTTACAATAGTTCTCTATTTGAATGCTTTAGGCTAGCAATACTTAAAAACTGATTGGAGATTAGATGAATACATCTGATTTGTTCAGTAATAAAAAACAAAAGGCGTTGAAAGATTAAGCTTCCATTTCAAACAAAGTCTATGTAATCGGAGCTCCGCGTGACTCTACATGTGACTTAACACGGAACAGGTATCTCGTTTTTCTTGGCTTATCCGTATATTAATCTAATGATGAAATGATTATAAATAATATGGAAGTCTCTTGTGTGTTATGGGTTTCTCAAGATTTTGCTACGAATTACAAGTGGAACCGAGACATAGTATCCTGCTTATGATATTTTATTTTTCAAATATTTTTGTTTTATCCGGAAACTTGTGAAAGTTTATAAATGATACTTTTGCTTTTAATATTGTGCTTATAAATCACTACATAAACACAACAAAGTCGTTTTCCGCTGTCTGTCTATATAAATGTTTAGGTCTCTAAAACATGAAATGGATTTTGATGCAGCTTTTTAATAGGTAGAGAGTTTTTATGTAAAATATGAGTCAACCCGTGCTAAAAAAGGACGGGCTGTTGGTATTAATATGAAGTACTTTCTACACACTGTTTTTATGAAGCACTTAAACTAGAGATTTCACTAATTTAATTGAGATATTTAAGGTATTAATATATTTATAGAATATACATACCTACTTTCGTCGAGTGCCAAATGTCACGATTTTTATAAGCCTGTTTAGCTAACTAACTCTATTCATTACTCTTTACATAAAAACACGCCGTTGACCATATTATCATATTTATGTAACGGTTGTTAATTTGTCGTTGGAGCGTTTGTCGCTAAAACAAAAACTTTTATGCGACAACCCTATTGTTTCTTTGTACGAAAAATTAGTTATTTAAATTCGTGGCGCGACTGACAAGATTTAACCGTATTTCAACTTTATTAAGCTATTTCAGTCACAATTGTACCTCAGTTAAAATAAAGATAACCAATACATAAAAGTGCTGATAGACTTGACCATTCACTTGTAATGAGCATTCGTGCGAATGTAACATCACAAAAAAATAACGAGACCTTTTTTAGCGAGTATTCTATCGAGCGTTCTTAAGAGCATTTGATCATCCATAGTTGCCGTGAAGAAAGTTTTTTAACGAGCATCTCCTATAGCGTTTGCTAGAATGCTCATAAAAATGTTCATAGCAATGTTTGGCTCTATGCTTGGCTTGGCTCGTTGTTCAGATCGACAAATATAAAAACGGCGAATGCTCGATGTTCTGTTACGAGTGAATGCTCAAGTCTATCAGTACCTTAAAGAAAATTATCAGCCATCAACGCAGTCATAGAGAAATCTTCAAAATTATGCAATCAAACATTAAGTTAGGCAGATACAAGCTTTTCCGATGAGAACGGTTTTCTTAATTTTACACTTATCTATTATTTTTAGTTTTAAAAGACATAATTATGTCGGCAATCGGGATGTTTGATCATCTAAATTGATGTTTGGTTGATATTGACAATTATGTTGTCGGGTTGTGTAAAATATGTACATTATTACTTTTGATTGTTAAGTTTAGTGAATTAATCTTTCTTTTTTTTCGCCTCTGTGGTCTAGCGGTTCAGTTCTTGGACTTGACTGCATGAGGCCCCGGGTTCGAATCCTGGGTCGGGCAACAAAAAGAAAACTGGGTTTTTCCAATTTTCTAATTAAAAAAAAATGTTGCTCGGGAATGGAAATGTGCCAATTGGCGATAGGTTTGCCACATATCACATAGTGGGACTTGTGTCTTCGGCTAGTCGTGGGTACCCTGGTTGTGTCTGTGTTTGAAATAAATAGGCTCCGAAACTACTGGTGCGATTTCAAAAATTCTTTCACCTTTATAATGCTACATTATTCCTAACTTATATTTATACTATCCAAAATTTCTTTGGCAATAAAATTGATATAATTGACACTCTTCACAAGTGACTAAACGCATTTTTACGTTAATCGCGTTTAAATTCGATGGTAAAATCTAGCCTTAATACACGTCGGAAAATTAGTTTGACGTGTAGACTGTGCGTGTGTGTGTCTGTGGTAAAATAACTTGAATGGATGGACCAATTTTGATGCAGTTTTTTTTGTTTGAAAGCTGACGAAATCGTGATTGTTCTTAGCTTCATTGTATATAGGTTTTGTCTTGAGTTCATTAAAAAATTCAATTTAGGATTATTACAAAAAAGTTGCTGTAGATGTGTTATCGTCTGTATAGTACTGCTATTTAAATTATGTGCTTCGGATTTACACTTTTTACACTTTATACTTTTATTTACTACTACTCTGCCTACCCCGTAAGGGACTTGGCGTGAAGATATGTATGTATGTATTTTTAAATTGGCTGACCTAATCTAAATTTAAGCGAAATCATTAATTATGTAATGACAACTCTATATATAGATATCTTTAAAATAAATTCGGATTTCCGAAGCTCGACGAATATAGCCGAAGCGCATAATTTAAATAGTACTACTATACGTCCATGAGTACGATATCGTCCACCTGGCTAGTATGCTGTAATTGATTAAAATTTAGTTTTGCTTCCTCGGCGATACTTATTTGTATATATTTTATGGTAGATATTGAAATCCAAACACATCGTACATCGTCTGTTGACACCTGAGGTTAAAAAGTGATTACGTGCACATAAAGTGTATTATAACAGAGTACAATTAGTGTTGTTAAATAATTGTGTATCGAATGAAACGCCACGTACCGACGATGAAAAATTAAATTTTAGAAAATAAGGGCTAATTGATTGAACGATAATCGGATTGCAGCGTATCTTCAAGCGTTTTTAATGGTACCTTAAAGATTTTAAGTATGTAAAATAGTTTGGCCTCTGTGGTCTAGCGGTTCAGTTGTTGGACTTGACTGCATGAGGTCCCGGGTTTGAATCCCGGTCGGGCAACTGAAATAAAATTGGTGTTTTCCAATTTTCAAATAAAAAAAAAATGTTGCTCGGAATTGGAAATGTGCCTGGCTGGCGATAGACTTGCCACCTGTCACATTATGGGTCTTAGTCTCTTCGGCCAATTGCGGGTGCCCTGGCTGTGCCTCTGCCTAGCCCTTCTGGAATATGGGCGTGAAGACGCTTTTTTTAAATATTTTTATGTCTGTATTCTGTATTCCCTAAGACATAGGCGGAGGAACAACAAGGGCACCTACGATCGAATATAGCAAGTCCCATAATGTGATGGGTGTTAAATGCCAACCTATCGCCAGTTCAGCTTTTATGCCATCCCAGGAAACGTTCTTTTTAGTTAAAAAAATTGAAATATTGCTTATTATTGCCCGATCGTGGAATTGAACCTAGAACATCGTGGAATCAATTCCAACGCCGGACTACTAGACTACTGAGTTTCTATCTTTATATTAAAACCAACTCAAGTGTCTAGGCGTACAAAGAGCGTTCGGTTGGTTACATATTGGCTTCCGTTTCTATATCTAGATAAGTTCGGAGTAATGTTTATTTCAAAATCAGATTTATCTTACAAATTGTAATCCAGATTTAAACTAAGTAACAACTTTACTTAGCAGAAATATTTTGTATATTCGCATAGCTAATGTTTGGGAATATATTTTTGGTTATTTTAATCATTATAATTGAGAAATGTTCGAAAACCTATGATAAAACTTATTCGTAATGTAGCTAAGAACTATCCCGATCACATCAGCTTTCCAACAAAATTTGTATAATCCAAAAATTATTTTTTTAAGAACTTCTGACAACTTATATGTAAAGTAGCTAGGAAAAAAATTGTATAATACTAAAAGTAAAAATGTTTAACTACGACAACCTTACTTACCTTGATGCAGCTAAGAACCATCTCGATCACGTCAGCATGCAAAGAAACTTATCGAAATCCGCTCATGCGGACAAAAGTCATGATGCCACAGACAGACACTCACACACTTTAAGTTAATGCAGCTAAGAACCATCTCGATCACGCCAGCTTTCAATCAAAATTTGTATAATCCTATAGTTAAAATTTTTTAAATAATAAATAAATATTCCTGGACAAGTAACACAAATTGAATCTAACCCCAAAGTAAGCAAATTATATGCTTGTGTTATGGGTGTTAGTCAACGATACTATTACATAGAAATACTTAAATAGATACCAGAATAAATTTAACAAACACCCAGACCCGGAAATGCAAACATCTAAATGTTCGTCACACAAATGCCTGCCCCGTCGGGAATCGAACCCGAACCTCGCGGTTCATCGTTGCAGTTAGGCGAATACGCTAGCCACTCGACCAACAAGGCGGTCATCAACAAGTTAAAGAACTCCTGATAACCATATACAATATGTATTGTAGTTAAGAACCATCTCAATCATATCAGCTTTTAAACAAAATTTGTATAGTCCTAAAATTAAAAAAAAATGTTTGATGAACACCCGAAAACGTTTACGTAATGTAGCTAAGAACATGCAAAAAAACTTATCGAAATCCAATCATCCGGACAAAAGTCATGATGCCACGGACAGACACTCACAGACACATCAAACTTATGATAACCCTCGTATTCTATGCTTGTAAACTTGGTAGAGTTTCGCAGCAACTCGCCCGGATTGGTACCACTTTCTTACCTATTCCTGCCGCCATAACGTCAGTACTTGACGTTGTAGTGTTCCGGTTTGGAGAATAAGGTAGCCGGTAAACTTAATTTTGCTCGAGGCCTCACATCCCGGCCTCAAGTAGGCAAACCATCGGGAAATCCACCTGCGTGTTTGCCTTCCAATATTATAAAAAAAAGAAAAAGTGGTAACCAGTTCAATGGTAATTTATTCAATGACGCAGCTTCATATTAGGTAAACCAAATTACCTTAACGTACCACCATTATGGAGATCTCATAAACAATTACGTTGATTACGAAATCGTTGACTGATCTTGCTTTTTTTTTAATACAAGCTGTCTGTTGCGAATTTGTATACCTACTACCTTTACGTTTACATAAGCCTTGGAAAAGTAATGTTTGTTCATTGGGAATGTTTAAGAATAAGTTTGGAATACATTTAGGAACATTATGATTATGGTGGTCGAGTATTTTGACGGCTTACCTTGTTTGGGATCACCATCTTACGTTGCCCCTTTAACGTCAGTGCTTGTCATTAATGTAGTCGCCTTAGAGGATAAGATACTTTACCCCTAGGATTAGGATTTTACTCCGTAATTTATGTAGATTTAAAAGGCGTCCCTAACTCTTACGTTAAAACCATATCTGACGTCACGTCTTGATAATTATTTTAGCACTGTGTCTTCAATCAACAGTTTTCAATCAGTTTTTTAAGTAACTCAGCGCAATAGTCTAAGTTTTTGAAGAATAAATTTTGAGTTTTGTACATCAGTGCGTCTTCTGTACGTACTACCTATTACTTTACCAATGCCTTCAGTAAAAGTTTTACCCTCTTCGATTTGGTAATAGAGTGTCGTGTTTTTTTATCATCTGTTGTCTGTCTGAAAGGCAAGAAGTTAAGTAGGGAATCATTTATCATTACGCAAAAGGGATTATTATACGGCTACAAGTTGGCAACACCATTATAAAATTTGGTATCTATGTATCAAGCATATCATACTACTAATATTAAAATATGATTATATGTAGGAGTGTATGTTGAGTGAAAACGTTATTTCTATTCTATGGAGTCAGACTCTCCTATGTAAACCATCCCTTACTATCGGGCAGCTCGTAGAAGACGAGCATAGTTTGAATTGGTAATTGTCTACAAGAGTACTGATGGTAGAGTGCCTTGCAGCAACTTGCCCTGGTAGGGATCCACTGCCTTACCTATTCCTGTCGCCTTAATAACAATGTCATGTTTCAATCTGGAAGTACCGACCAGGTAGTTTGCGTAATGTGTCTAACATCCCGGCCACAAGACAGAGACGTAATAATATTTCTTCTGTTGTCTCTTACCATAAAGAGTGTCGTTAAATCCTATTAATATTACAAATGCAAAAGTTTGTATGTTTCTTTGTTTGTTACTCCTTCACTCAAAAGTTGCTGAACTGATTTTCATGAAATTTGGCACACACACACACATGGAATAGTTTTATCCCGAAAAAATGTTTCTATGGGACTAAAAACCACGCGGGCAACACCTAGAAAAAAGAATTTAGATCCTATTAGGACCAAGCATCCTAACGACTTTTTTTTGTGTTAGAATATTTTTTGTTCGACATGGAAACTAGACTTATCAAGTTTCTCGATAATAACCGCAAAACAAAAAAAAACTAAATGCAAGCAAGTCAAACAACCGGATGTACTCGGTAGTTTTTTACTCGCAACAAAAACTGTAATAAAGAAGTCGATCTTGTTTTTAAGAACCTTGAGAGATGTTGTTTTTTTTTTAATATTGTTTTTAGAATAGATCATGTAATTTGATTTTAGTCTACTAAGATTTCGCTCTACGTACTTTGGTTAATGTAACCTTAAGTTTTTTTTTTATAGAAGAGGCGGCAAACGAGCAAGTGGGTCACCTGATGGAAAGTAATTACCTCCGCCCACGGACATCCGCAATACCAGGAGTATCACAGATGCGTTGCCGACCTTTAAGGAATGAGTACGCTCTTTTCTTTAAGGTTCCTAAGTCATAATCGTTTGGGAATACCGCCCTCGGTGACTGATTCCACAAAGGTGTTATACGAGGTAAAAATGTTTTCGGATTCGCACAGTTGTAGACCGCCACGCATCGAGATGATGGGCATGATACCTTAAGCTTTTTAGAAGTGGTCACTTGGCGTAGAGATGTAACGATCCCATCGCTTGCTTGTTGATTAATCTAGTCACAATGATTGCTGGATTATATTGCATCGATTTATCCGGAACACTACTGCCGCCTTCATTTTGCTTGCCGCCATAACGTCAGTTGTCGCCATTTTCTTGTTCTGGTTGAAGAATAGAGTATTTGGTAAACGACGTAGTTCTACTACGACGACGCACTAACAGTTTTGGTGCGTATAGGCAATGTTTTGGAGTTCTTTAGTGACAATTCGAAATTCAAGCTAAGATTAAAGAACGAGAGAAAATATTTAACGGTGCTCGTGGTTTTGGACATTGTTTAGTGTTGTATAATATTTTTAACTAATAAATGGCAGTTATCATCTAGCTTTAATGCATTTTATTTTAGGAACTAAGATACGTAAAATAAAACGACCAATAGAAAGAGAAACGCAGCTAAAAACCAGTCTTACAAATTAAATAAGAGTAATTGAAACAGGATGTACATAAAACGACTTTGAAATACGAGTGCCACTAGAGGAATGTATAGCCAGTCTAGTGTTGCCAAGATAACATTTTTATTTTGCCCTAAATTATTAGGATTAGAATTTTATATTAAGTATGCATATACGTGATACCTACATTATTTTCATATTTTATGAAACTTCTGAATTGCAGCAAATATTTCCTTATCGTTCATGAAAAACCTAGCTTTGAATCTTAGGTAGATCGACCATGTTCGAGTGTCTTTGGTTATAAAATAAAAGGAGATTGTTGTCTAATACATATTTAAAAGACACCTATTCGTAGATTTTAGTAAGCTTCAACTGAGTAACATGTCGTCTGGAGGATGACAAGCAGCCACTTGGCTAACTCTGACCCTTTATTGACACCGACAATACCAATTAAAATTTAAAATTTTGATTCGTTAAAATATTTTTTTCCGTAATTTAGGGAATTTCCTAAGTTGGCATCCCTTAAAGCCTTATTTAACTATAACGCATTTTGTTCCAGATTAAGCAGCAATCAAGTTAGACAGGATGTACGAGGTATACAAGGTTGCAGCGATAATTCTCCTCGCGGCGCTCAGCAAGGGCGAACTCCCCGAAGACGACTTTAGGATAATAAATAGACAGGGTAATATACATATTTATTACTGTAATTGGCCTAGGGCAAGATCACTCTCTTGCCCTAGGAATTGAACTGGTTTAAACTTATTGCTTTTTTATGTGCGGTTTAACTTGAGCTTTTTATGGATTACGAATTCAAATCCTTCGACTTTCCACGATTTATTTTGAACTTGCTCTAGTAACACACACTGTACACACGCTGAAGGATCTTTTGTGGCTAGTGCTGAAAACGATAGATTTTGTTCAGTTAAAAGTATCCCAAAATGATGAAACGGGCTAAAAGCTACAACTACACAAAATGTTTTTGCGTGAAAAGTGAACAGACAAACTGATAAAAAAAATAATCCTCGTTTTGTGTTTAATCGCAAAGGCGAAACTTTAGCTTATGTTTTTATTAATAAGACGGCTACTGAAAAATCCATAGTAATACTATGTGATAGAGGCTACTCCAAAGTTTCACTGTTGGTATAAGGTAATTGGAATGTACAATCACCAAAAAATACATCCACAAAGTGCACCAGTCGTCTGGCAAGTTACACAATGCTATGGACGTTTTACAATTATAATTTGTTCGTCTATCATTGAACTTCCTGCTAGAAAGTTTCTTTTAAATTGGCGGTGTCTACGTTTTCTCCGCCCCGAGATATTTTTTGAACGTTATTTTGCTCGTCTCGTTTGACACCTTTGGGTGTTTTGAGTAAACACACATACTTTTGAGTGTATGTGTGTTTTCTTTGTTACGCTGTATAGCTTAAACTATTCGACTAAATTACGTGTCATTGATTTCTGCTTAATTACGGGTTGAGATAAACTGTTAGTTTTAAAAGTTAGACTGGTAAAAATAGCGAAAGGCGGTGAACAGGTCTACAGGTCTATTTATTTTGTAAAACTGCTTTACGAATTATACCTACCAGATGTCGCTAAATCCTATTATAATATTATAAATGAGAAAGTTTGTATGTATGGATGTATGGATGTTTGTTACTCTTTCACGACCGAATGGCTGAACGGATTTGTCTGAAATTTGGAACACGAATAGATCGTGACTTGGATTAACATATAGGCTACTTTTTATCTCATTCACACAATGGGTTCCTGTGAAAACGCGGGCGAAGCCGCAGGCAACAGCTAGTACGTCTTAATTGTGAGAGACATACTAAGAATAACTTAATATAACACTTGTTTAATTTTCTACCTATTACTTGTAATACTAGTAAACATGTGCTTTTTTTATGATAGTGGAAGCATACAGTAAGAAATTCACGCCACCTAGAGACACCAAAGGTGGTAATGGTGCTTTGCCAATCTGAGGCCGGGATGTTAGGCCTCGAGCAAAAGTAAGTTTAACGGCTACCTTACCATCCGAACCGGAACACGTCAACTGCAAGCGTTGGACAATATGGTGGCAGGAATAGGCAAAAATGTGGTACCAATCCGGCAGAGATACTCTACTACCTAGTAGGATGTTACGGTGCTAGTGACGGTAAGCATATGCTCGCCTTTTATGAGCTGCCTGGCAGGAAGGCAGATGGTCTATTCTGCAAAGGAGCCCGGACCAACACGAGGTAAACTTGTCATTTTTATGGTACTTCGGGATTGCTTGACCGGTAGACAGTTGATTTACTTCATAAAAGTCAATGTAAGCCGCATGTGCGAGTCAGGCCTGACCGTATGGGTTCCGTAGTAGCAACAAAGAAAATATATTGTATAGAAATAATTGTCTGTTGTCCGAAGATCCATTAAATTAATTTTGCAACCACAAAAAATATTATAAATAAATAAATTAAAATATGATTAAAACATAAGCTTCTTTTTTTTCAAGTATCAATTCCTGAATGAAAGTTGTTTGGGTAATAAAATTAATTGATTTCTCCGTCATTTCTGAAACGACTTTGAATATATTTTTTAATGGCGTATTTCCAAGATGGTTTCATTCCTACCAAGTCTGGATCTGACAATGGTATACCAGAGAAATAGAGGAAATGCTTAATTTTTGTGTACGTAGATGATTTATTAATTGAAGTCGAAGTCAAAAGGCGGCCTTTATACGTTTGTTACTTACACATATTTTAATGTACGTTAATTGAGTTCTCCGTCATTTCTGAACTGATTTTAATTTTTTTTTATAAATTAACGTACTTCAGGGGCAGTCCCATTTCCACCAAGTCTCAGACTAATGACGGAATTCCAGAGAAATAAAGGAACATACTTAATTTAAAACAGTCAAATTGTGCACGTAGATGATTTACTTATTGAAGTCGAAGTCAGCTTTAAATTGCCATTGGGCTTTGGAACCCTAAAATGTAAAACCCATATTATTAATATCACTCGAGCGAAGTCACAAAGAATGATTATCAAATTTCTAAAACTGCGCAAGATTTAATCATTGTTCGCAATAACCCTGTCTATTTTGATTGAACTCTTGTAGTATTTGGGATTACGTAAATCATCGCCAGCGGTCGATGACATCAGCTGATTGTGCGTTTTTACGGTCGAATGTAACGTTATTTCTAAGTGTTTCGGGTTTACTTAATAATAGTTCATACTCATACTATAAATGCGTGTACCTATGTTTGTCTTGTCACTTCACGATGGTATGGTATATTTTTTATGTTAGAGGTCAGTGACAAGCACACGGCTCTCCTGATGATAAGAGGCAACTGTGGCCTTGTGACCATAGATGTTACGGGTGCGTTGATGTCCTGAGGTCGGGTTGGAAGGCCTATTGTGCAAGTCTACTGGCTATCCTACCACCGGAACATGACAAGAGTCATTATAGCGGCAGGAATAGGTAAGGCGGTGGATAACCTATGTAAGTTGCTGCATAGCACTCTATTACAAGTAGTCTTGTTGGTAAGTATGGCAGAAATGTATGTATGGCAGATGGTCTCTTTTACAACAGGCCTAACATCCCGGCCATAAGACAGTGACGCACCTGTAACACCTATGGTGTATATAGGCCACGGCTATCTTTTACCATCAGGGAGCTGTGTTCTTTTTCGCTGACCTCTTACATAAAAAAAATGTCTATTGAAGTACATTAGTATTGTAATAAATAATTCAGCTTAACGCAGAGGCCAATGGCATTTATTGATTGTGCACTTTTACGCTCAAATGTTACTTTGTATGGGTTATCGTAATCGTAGATCCGTGTTCTGTAACCGTACCATGCGTTTTCGGCGTTGAAATCGCTACTTATTTGTGTAATACTTTTAATAGTGCCTCTTCTGGTAAACAAGAGGATTAAATTTCAGACCATAAGAGCACATCTATAAATTATTACCGAACGAATTTATAGCGGCTCATGGTAAAGCCTCTGTACACACTACACACACTAATCTATACTTATTTTATAACATGTTCTGACTGACTGATTTATCATCGCCGAGCAAAAACTATTAAAGTTGCAGCCATGAAATTTGCTGAGTAGGGTCGTTTTATTGTGTAGACGTCCACCAAGGACGGAATTTAGGAAATTCTACCTCTAAGGGGGTGAAAAAGGGGTTGAAAGTTTGTATGGAAAGTTAGAAAAATGAAACTTTGTTTTTCGGCTACTTATTAAAAATGAGAAATAAATAAATAAATGTCTTACGGATTTAAAGATTTCTGGAAATTCTACCCCTAAGAGGGTGAAATAGGGGTTGAAAATTTGTATGGAAGACCGTCCTTTTTTAAGTTAGAAACATGAAACTTTAGTTTTGGGCTGCCTATTAAAAATGAGTATCTACTCATTTTTACGTATTTAAGCGTTTCTAGAAATTCTAACCCTAAGGGGACTTGTTAAAAAGGTTAAAAGTTTGTATGAAAGTCCTTATTAATGGGTCCTTATTAATCAGTAAAGATATTAACAGCGTCGCAGCGAGCAAAGCCACCCTCGCCTATCTTAGTCAATTTTACGTCTGCTTTTGACAAAACAAAGAAGGAAAATGGACTTTGTGTCAAATGGGCAAAAAACGACTTACAATTTTTGCTCTACGTTTTTGAGTAGAACTAACAAAAAATCTTGTTAATTTTTTATAGAAAAGAACGATTTTTGGAGATAAACAATGTTTCGTTTTTTGCATGAATATTCAACTCGACGAGTCGAAAGTAGAGAAAGTTTCTTGGCGAGGGTACTAAAAAATTAAAAAAGAAGTATATTCACGCCCGTGTCCCTGAATATGTAGCCAGAGGTACAACCAAGGCATAGGAGATACCCAGGGCCAAGCTACAAAAATAATAACTTGTTACATCTTACACACCAACCTTCTTATTAATAAACACGTAGTAAAGTACCTACTCCAAGGTATAACCTGATATTGTAGTCTTTATAACACTGTGTTCCAGACAATAACACCCTAACTTTACTCTTATTTTAGTAGTAGTAAAAAATTAAGTAAGTATCTTCGCGCCCATATCCCCGACGAGGTAGGCAGAGCCACACCCACGACTAGTCGAAGACACTAAGTCCCATAGTGTGATAGGTGGCAAGCCTATCGCCAACCGGGCAGAAATCACACCCCGACCAACATTTTTTTTAATCAGAAAATTGGAAAACCCAAAACATTATTTTTGTTGCCCGACCCTGGAATCGAACCCGGGACTTCATGGAGTCAAGTCCAACACCTAGACCGCTTGACCACAGAGGCGATAATTAGTTGTAGTATCTTTACGCCCATATCCCCGAAACGTACCCAGAGGCACAACCAAGGCACCCACGAGTCACGACTAGCCGAAGACGCTAAGTCCCACAATGTGATAGGTAGCACGCCTATCGCCAACCGGGCACATATCCGATTCCGAGCAACAATTTATTTTCATTTAGAAAATTGGGAAAACTACATTTATTTTAAATTATCTTTACTAATAAGAAGGTAAGCATTTCATAAATAAACATAGAATAAAGTACTCCAAGTCTTAAGTTGATGTTAATGTCGATTTTGAAGTACATTGTCTAAACTTACTTTAGGTTTATGCTATTTTTCAATGAAATAAAAACGAAAAAGATGGAACATTTTAGAAGTTACCCAGGCGCAGTAACTTATCTAGCTTTTAATAAGCATATGCCGGGGCATAGACTTAACGTCTAGCTAATTGTCGCCTACAAGCTACTAAGATAGCAGTCAACGTGTTTTGTATCTTTCTATTATTTGCAATGAAAAAATATAGCAATAGATAGAAAATATGACTTTGAAGATCAAGAAAGTTTAGTACGCAGCAGAATTACCATCATTATAGTCTTTATTACACTGCAAAGTGCAACACAACCTTGCCAACTTAAACCTTTTGGTAGTAAAGTACTAGTTTTATTAATAAGACAGTAAAAGCCCTGATTAAATCCATGTTCAACTGAGCTTAATAGCAATTTTCCGAAACGGCAATAAATTTTAATTTACGATTTATATTTTCATACCAGTTGTTGAATAAGAGATAAATCGTAGATTAAAATTGATGGCCGTTTCGGAAACTGACCATAAATGTTGTAGCTTATTGATGAAAACATTATTAGCATTTTAGACATTAACGCTAATAATATGTGTTTGCATTTTATTTAATTTTCTTTTGCAGTCGCAAAATTATATCGCAGAAAGTATATTTCTCTCGTAAATAAAGCGATAATAGACATAGTTTGTAGTTAGTAACCAGATCTAAATTTATGTCGGTAATGGCGACTTATTAAATAGTATTGAGTATTATTAATAATAATTTACATTTTGATATGAACATAACAACTTACATAGTTCGAATACGTATATTTATTTGTGCGTATGTATAAAGTATCTTCACTCCTATATCCCCAATAAGCAGGTACAGGTACTCCAGGGCACCCTCAATCAGTCTACAGTTAGTCTCAATATGTGATAGATGGCAAACCTATCCCCAAAAACTTATTGTAAATTTTATTTAAAAATTAAAAAAAAACTCACGTTTTGAGTTGCCTTACCAGGGAGTTGAACCCGATATCTCATGCAGTCAACGCCAATACTAAACAAATGTTTTTTTTGCTTTATTAACTAATTAATCTAATTACAACTTAAAATGCTAAATATAGCTATCAATAGATAGATCTTTAAAAAAAAATGTTGGTCAATTAATTAAACAACTATAAAATGGCAACATCGTGGTAATTAAATAGTTATAATCAGTAAAGAATATGACAGCCTTACAAGAATTTTGTCATTAAATATCTTTATTTGTTGGCTAATAAACTAATGTTTACCTTATTTTGGATTTTTTGTGTTTCAATTAGTTTTAAAAATAATAACACAGCTTTCAAACGCTTTCATAGGAAACCCGATTATTAGTGAAATAGCTAAATATTTTTTTAACCAAATTTTGTTAAATTAAAAATTATACGTAATACAGGTTATAAGAAAAAATAAAAAACTACTAACTGTCTTACACATGACAAAAATCTATAAAAACGAACATAAACTAATAAAGCTAGAAAACTTGGTGGAAAAAACTGTAATAAATAGTATATAAATAATATTCCCTTGGACAAGTTATTATACATTGAATCTAATCCCCAAGTAAGCAAATAATGCTTGTGTTATGAGTGTTAGTCAACGATACTAATACATAGAAATACTTAAACATAATAAAGTAATAATACCCAGACCCAGAAATGCAGATATCTTAATGTTCATCTCACAAACGCTTGCTCCCGTTCGGAATCGAACCCGAGCCTCACAATTGGTCGATTGATTTAGGCATATATGCTAGCCCCTCGATGAACGAGGCAGGAATAAATATAAAATTAACGAAACTAAAAAAAAGTAATTATTTTGATTCTTAGCAGTTTCACGTAGCTTCGCCTGCGTAACTTGGCTTTTACTGCACTTGTGAAAGAATTTTTGAAATCAGTCCAGTAGTTTCGGAGCCTATTCATTTCAAACAAACAAAAAATCAAACATTTCCTCTTTATAATATTAGTATAGAGATTATGTGCGAAGTAGCGGGCACCATTGCGATGTTTTTATTTAAATCAGAATTTGATTAAAACCGCCGTTTTTAAAATGAAAGTTAAAGTCGTTGACGGTAGCTCAATGCTTAATGATAAGCGAATAATTAAAATTAATTGGCAACTTTATTTTAATGTTTTTTTTTCCATTAAGATTTGGCAAGTTTATTTCAATTTTGCTTCTTTCGAATCGTTGATTACCGGAAGTTAAGTTTTGATGATCAGAAATTTAGGCTGTGACCATTATCTTTTTATGTATTTTCTTGTAGAATATAAGGCAAACGGGCAAGTGGGTCAGGTTTCACTGACAAATTCAATGATTACATTGGCGAAACATGTGAAATACCATATTAGGCCGTAGAAAATTAATCATTGTTAATCGATTTCAGTTCCTGAAAATACAAAAGTATACATGTAGTAAAAATGTTAGCGCTGGGCCTGATATTTTTTGTATATTCAAGGTCACTGAACAAGCACATTCTCCTGAGGGTAAGAGACAATTTTGGCCTATAGATGTTATAGGTGCGTATCTGTCTTATAGCCAGGATGTTAGGCTAATTGTGCAAGTATACCGGCTACCCTACCCTCAAGGCCGGAACATGACAGTCATTATGGCGGTATGGTAGCTATCAGGGCAATTTGCTGCATGTCATTCTACTACCACCATTCTTGTTGGTGATGACCTATTTAACTGAGGCTCGCTTCTTACGTGTTGCCTGGCAGAAAGGCAGATAGTCCATTCTTTTTAGCAGACCGGGAGTAGTAACAGGTTTTTTTGGTATTTCATCCGCAGGCTTGCCCATAAAATCGTTCTGTTGGTGAAATGTTCGTTGTAGAAAAGTCCTGCCGTCGATTTTTTTCATAAGATAATCGTTCTTGCGACGAAACGTTCGTAGCTGAAAGGTTACGTTGGTAAAAAAACTAATAAACAAAAACAATCTGTCGGTGAATCCTCAAGGATAGTAACGATTGTCGGAAAAAAATCAGATTCATATCAATTTAACTTTCGCATTAACAAGCGCGATTTCTTTTATTTAGACCACAAACAATGGGAACTTAATCTATAGAATCTTCTAGAAAGTTCTTATGCCTATTAAACATTGACTATGCAAATGTAAGCCTCTGGTTTTGCAGTTGTTCGTGTCAGAAGGGGTGCTTCCGTGTTGGCCCGGGCTCCTTTGCGGAATAGACCATCCTGCTAGGAAGCACTAAGGCAAGCATAGGCTTACCGTCACTAACATCGTGACATCCTACTAGGTGGAGTTTCGCAGCGACTCGTCCGGATTAGTACCACCGTCTTACCTGGTATCTGTCGCCTACCTTCCTGCCGCCATAACTTCCAATGCTTGTCGTTGAAGTGTTCTGGTTCGGCGGGTAAGGTAGCCGGTAAACTTACTTTTGCTCGAGGTCTAACATCCCAGCCTAAGGTTGGCAACGCACGTTACCACCTCTGGCGTAAATTTCTTACATCAGGAAATCCGTCGGCTTGTTTGGGTTCCGTTATCATAAAAAAAGACCTATTGTCGCTTGTTCGCTTTGTTTTTAAAAAGCTAATGAAAGATAACGAATTCCATTCGCTTGCTAGGTCTGTACCTAGCAATAGGAATATCTCTACCGTGATAATGATCACTAAAAAGCTCGGCACATGTAACCTAATGCTGGTTAGCACCTTAATGAGTGCTTCGAGGTCAGTGAAAAACATGTTTACTTTCAAACGGACGGACACGAAGATTCCTAGTACGTTATCTTTTTTTTATTTGGTGTTTTTATTTTGCTTGCTGTTGATCTCGCTCAGAATAAGTAGAAGTGTTATATTAGGAAATATTAGTTAAGGACTAATAAAAAAGAATCCCAAGCCCTTTTTGCGAATAAAACAAATAAGAAAAAGTAGCGTTAGTGCTGTCAGAGATTAGTCAATTTAATTGTCTTTGGTATTAGATATGGTATAATTTGAGTGTATTCATTTTTGGTATCTTCTACCGACTATCAATTTACAGGCACAAGGTAAAAGTCAGTAACAGCATGAATTGGACTAACCAGAAGACAAAGCCCCAAATATATCTAGTTCCACACTAGACACACCCTATTAATCTGTTTTATGAGCAGCAACAATACTGACACTACTAAAAACAAAATGTATGTTGCTTCTTAACTGAAGCATCATTAGAAAAAGTCGGGCACTGTAATTCCTGTTTTGCACGCTATAATACTTATATATTTTTTTATAAACAAAATAATTGTACTTGAATTCAAGTATGGATTTTCGCAAAGTAACTTCTTCTATTAATTTTATTTTGTTCAAGTATCATAGTCTAATACGTACTACTATAAGCCTGTTTTTTAATCTCAGAAACTAAATTGACATTAGCAATGTTGTAAATTTTTGGCAATTCATAAATAGTGTCGTACCACTATCGAAACATTTTTTTTTAAAAGTTATTCTGGAAAATCGGAACATGTTTATTTGGAATGAATGGATATGAAATTATTATGTTTCATCATCGTAAGTTACTAAATGTCATTATTTGTATTTTTAAAAAACAAAATTTATAAAAAACGCACTTGTATTTTTAAATACTAACTTTATTTTTTAATCCGATAATGACAGTTGACAATTTTTGTCTTTGGTTTTCAACATATGGGCTATACAATCCTTTTATTACTTGAAAAACCCTTCTCCAAAACGCTTCGTATTCATTTAATTTTAAATTCTTATTTTTTGCGTTAAAAACAAAAAACTTTTTTATGGAAAAAGACAGCGAACAATTTCGAGGCTCCTCTGATAGTAAGAAACAACCGAACCGTATAGACATCACATGTATATTGTAGGTACGTCACTATGAGGTCAATCATGCAAGTTTATCGGCAGTCCTACCCTCCGGACTGAAACAGTAATATGTAATAACAGAAATAGGCAAGATTCTGTATAGCACCCTACCACCACGTATTGTTGGTAATGATCCGGTTCGCCTTTGCTCGCCTCTTACGAGCTGTCAGCTGGGGGAGGGGAGAAGGTGTACATTTTGTTGCTAACTAAATTATAACTGTACAATATTTCTGTGTATTAGTAGTCTCGCGTTAATACAAGCATTAAATTGCTTTATTTGTGTTACCAGAGGTATTTATTTTTTTTATTTAAAATATGACGCAATATACACAGTAAAACAACGATGCAACAGAACCAAACTTACCACCAAAAATATCAGAAGGTAATTAATTAATAACTTGTACACAACAAGCACAATGTATACATTTGAACATTTCAATAGATTGAAGGACGAACATACGTTGACATAATTTACAACATAGTAAATTGCAAAAAACCGACTCGATTTCAATATGATCTCGTCTAATTGAACCAAAAATTGAGTATTTTCCTCGATTCCATCGGCAGACCTAGACTTGATGGCAACGGAACCACCTCGGAAGTACGATATCTTAAATAATTAAAAAATCTTTGAAATAACGTTATCTTTTTCGATGTTAGTTAAAAGTGGATAATAAATTAAGGGTTGAAGTATCAAAGAAATGTAAGTTTTATATCCTTTGAAAGTCGACATTAATTTACGTTTTGAAAAAATCGGTATCATAGGACAGCACTACAAAAAAATACAGGTATCATTATTTGCGAAATTGACATTTACATCTGTCAATTCAGTCTCTGAGATTAAAAAACAGGCTATAATTACCACCGCTTTCCTAGCTACTGCTGTCAGAACTCGTCATACAAGCGTACCGGTTCGGTCTACATAGTTCATCTTCGATGAAGACTGTCCCAGTTTAAGCTCACTCATTCCGTTAACAATGGCTGTCGTCAGGCCTCTCTCATTCAAAAACACGGTCATTATAGAAATTTATATTTGTGTTAAATTTCCTACCAATAAACGTGCACAAATATACATATGTTTGTAAAGATAATCTATGCATAGCTATTAGCAAATATATATTTCATCTATCTACCATTTTAACTTTTGATATCGATTAGGCATGTAGATTTTTATCAGGACATCTGTTTGTTTGTTTGCCTTTCTAAGTAAGTGTCATCACGCCCATATCCCCCAGGGTATATGGTAAATATAAGAGGTAGGCAGAGGCATAGCCTGTTCACCCACGACTAGCCGAAGACACTAAGTCCCACAATGTGATAGGTGGCAAGCCTAACGCCAACCGGGCACATATCCAATCCCGATCAACGTTTTTTTTTAGAAAATAAGAAAACCCAAGTTTTCTTTTTGTTGCCTGACCCGGGATTCGAACCCGAGGCCTCAAGCAGTGAAGTCCAACATCTAGACCGCTAGACCACAGAGGCGATTTTCTGTAATAAAAAATCAAGTTCTCAGTCAATATATTGTACTTATTCTGAAGAATTATCTATTTTATTTTAATTTATATTATTTATTGAAAAGGCATTGTTCATAAACCATAAACCAAAGTTTATGGCGGACCTGCAATTGATTTACGCATCAGACCATAAATATTTTATAAGCGGCCGCCCTCAGGGTTAGTATTAGTTATTCTGTGTAATGTCCAATGCCCGAGAGATACCTGCTATCTCCCACTACGAAGTAGATTGTGAGCCCGTTATATTATGTATTAGGAATTAGGTCCGTTACAGACGACAGATTATTTTGTCTTGTGATTGAATAATTTTCAGTTTATTTAAGATGTTAAGCGTCTCAACGTTGGCTAGTAACTTAATTACTTAACTTAGTTGTACTTTAGTTAAACTACAATTAAATTTATCAGAATTTAATAAAAATATACCTTTTTCAAGATAGAGAATAAAATCGTGATTTAGATTCTATATATGACATGAGTATATTTCTCAAGAGTTTTAGATGCCTTCTGTCTTCCACTAAGAAGTAGATTGTGAGCATGTTATACCGTATTAGGAATTAGGTTCGTAAAATAGGACAGATTACCTATTTCAGGATTCGATGCTTTTGAATAAAATCGTCTAAAGCACGGCGATTTTTTTATTCCATGGTTAATGTAATTTCGTTTGTCATTTGTATATTGGCTGTATATGTCTAATTTAAAGTGACTTAAAGCTCTTGTGTTGTGAGCCTAGTACAAAAAATATTTGCATAAACTAAGGCAATATTTGCACGAACATTTCGAGGTTAATCTATTTGGTTTGAAGTATTTCCTGTCCATTACGTTTATAAGTTAAAAAAGCAAACATTTTTGAACTTAGGTGTTGTTTAATGTGTGTGAAATTAAATATTGATCGTCCATTATTATTTGGGTTTTCTTTGTTTATTTCGTGTTTACTTGTTGGTTTTGTTAATGTTGGGTGAAAAGGTTATTTTTCGTAAACCGCTTCCGTCGTTTGTAGGCTTATGGTGTATAATACGTGCTATACATAATTATTGTAAGCGGCATTCATACCATAATTTTCTCAATTTACTACTACTATATTTTTTTTAAACTTTTTCTAAAATAAACCCCCAAAGGACTATAATAGGGGATGAAAGGTTGTATGAAAATCGAAACTATCTACACTGACGAAGTCGCGGTGAAACAGCTTGTAGCCTGTACTCAATCTAAAGTTGTTACGACTTGCACACTTATTGCTACTTTTTAAGTTATTCCTAGAGCTTTAACATCAGTGTGTTCCGCTGTTATATTCCGGTCCGAAAGGTAGTGTTGTAGGTAAATTTCCTAACGCAAAGTGCATTAAAGTAAACCAATAGCGTGTGTAAGCCACATCTCTGTCTAAATTATAATATTTGAATGTTTTGCTTATAATCGACACAATCTAAAAGAAAAATTGTTGATACTAGAAATTATCCTGAAACCTGCATTAGAAATAATTACTGATACAATTTGTGAAAACCGATTTAAAAGTATCAAACGTTTGCCGGTCAACGCTGATTAAAATCATCATTCCTCACAATGTCTATGTTCTATGTCAGGTTACAAAGAAAGTCTTTTTTATGAGTGATAGGTCAACAAATAAACACACGACTCTCCTGATGGTAAGAGATAACAGTAGCCTCAAGACACCATAGATGTTGTAGGTGTGTCGCTATCCAGTGGTCGACACGTTAGGCCTAATGTGCAAGTGCAAAGCTTTTTGTGCAAGTGTACCATATATTGTATGGTCAAAGTTAATAAAGTTTTTTCTGATTCTGTCTGCTGTATCTGTAGCACCTGTAAGAAAAAAATGAAGAATCTTCTCTAATGGTCATTTGCACGTTCCTGGGTTAAGTATTTAACACTGAGTTAGCGTCTAACTAGGGCTAATTCACCTCATATTTGATAGTTAATCTCAATATCAAACGTAACCCGGGAAGGTGCAAGTGGCCCTAATTGTATCAAATTGTAGTACGTAAAAATAAATATTACAAGGTAACACAAGGTCGTTTTTTATCATGTTTTATTATTTTCCAGACCTGCTGGCGTCCGATAGTGATATCTTTGAAGATAAGAGCGGCCAATCATTTTCGCAACTGCTGTTCGATGTGGCAAGGGAGCAAGTGATCGTGGGCGCTAGGTGAGTTGCAGATATTGCATACTAATGTAACAAATATACTGTAATTTAGATACTTAATGTTCTTGCATTGGATCAGGTATTACGTATAAATTACTTGTATTAAGAAACTAACCGGTGTCCAAGGTTTAATATAGTTTTTTCTGACCCCTGAGAAATATTTGTTGAAGGAAAGTAGAGGCCGCGGTTTTAAATTTTTTTCTAACCCCTAAAATATTTGTATTAGGAAAATAGAGGTTGCTGTTTTCAATTTTTTCTAACCCCTAAAATATTTGTATCAGGACAGTAGAGGCTGAGGTTTTAAATTTTTTCTCATCCAAAAAAAAAACACTTGTAGAGGCCGCGGTTTTTAATTTTTTCTCATCCAAAAAAATACTTGTATTAGTAAAGTAGATGCCATGGTTTTTAGTTTTATCCCATCTACTTGTATTGGGAAAGTAGAGGCCTTGGTTTTAATTTTTTCCTATCCCAAACGATACTTGTATTAGGAAAGTAGACGCTGATATCTTTTTTTCTAACCCATGACGTGCATATGACATACTAAGTTTGTATTGTTTAAGTTTGTATTATTTGTCGTATTTGTAACCTCGGTCAAAAAGGAGTGGTGATATGAGTTTTACTTGTGTGTCTGTGTGTGTCCGTTTTTGGCACTATAACTTTTGAACTGATGGATCTATTTTGACCTGGATGTTTTCGTTTGAAAGTTGACGTGATCAAGATGGTTGTATACGTTACATGTTGGTTTTTTCGGGTTTTTTTTTATGATATTGGAAGACAAACAAGCGGACGGATTTCCTGATGGTAAGAAATTCACGCCGCCTAGAGACACCAAAGGTGGTAAAGGTGCGTTGCCAACCTGAGGCCGGGATGTTAGGCCTCGAGCAAAAGTAAGTTTACCGGCTACTTTACCCTTCTGCAAAGGACCCTGGGGAAATTTTATTGTTATTTACAAAATAAAACAGTTATCGACCTAACGATTACCTTGGCGGTAAGAGACAATCTATAGATTTTGTAGATGTTATAGGTTCGTCGCTGTTCAGATGCCCAGTTGATTATTTTAATAGTTCTTGGGATATCTAGAAAATACAGCCTATGTGTATACCTCTTTAGGTTGTAGACTAGTAACATACACCCATATTCAATTATTCATAAAATTTGACACTTTTTCATATAGAGAAATACAAATGAGAAGACCTGATAGTACTTTTTGTCTATGACAGCCACAAAATGAAAAAAAATAATATTACTTAGAGTTCTTTAGTCTGTATAAGGCAGTAAAAGAAAAGTCACAAAGTATAATTCTACAAGGACTCTCTCCTAATACCACTGCCTCACCTATTCAGGCTGCTACGAAATTAGTGCTTGCCATTGCAGTGTTCCAATCTTGAGTCTAATAAACACAATAGATTTGCCCAAGAGGTTTAGTAGGTTGAAATCGTACTATTTATCTAGTTTAATGAATCCCCATTTCGTCACCCCTCGCCCCCTGAACGGATTCACCCCCTGAACGGATACACCTAATTTGGTAATTATTGTTTTATCAGTTTATTTATTGTCAGGAGAAGGTTCATATGAAGAAAGAAAACCGAAATATTTGCAGGTAAAATGGGAAAAATAATTCTAAAGAATTATTACTAACATACAAACTGTTAATAGCTGATAATGTCAAGCGATACGAAGTTCGCCGAGTCGGCTAGTACCTTTATATTAGTGAACTCCTATTTCTTACCGTCAGGTAATCTGGCGGCCTGCTTCATGTTAAGATCAAATACGTTTTTCTGTTTCTTCCAATCAGGACAAGAATATAAATCAATAGCAATTGTATTGAAGCATTGGTTCAGATTTGAGCTACCCACGTCCTATTCCCAATAACACTATCGTGAGAATTGTGAGTACGTTCAATCAATAATTGACAAGCAATTGAAGCTTCAGTTGTGAAATATCTTATTCATTATTTAAATTTTATATATACTTAGGTACATATTCTCTTGCTTGAAAATCTGCCTAGCTTCTGATAACATTGTGGGCCTAAAAAGTACCTTTGGCCCACCGTGTCCCCGTACATTTATGTACCTCTTTGAGAATACGGGCGTTAAGATGTTTTACTTATTTTTATAATGACTAGTGGTCGCCCATTGGTCGAAATTCGACCATAATACATTCTAATATCTTGTTGATAAAAACGCCATCTTCATTTCTCAAGACCAACTACTTTGTTTCCAAACTTTTTAGTGCGCCATTTGTGATCTTTTATCGTTATCTAATGATAACGCCTGTGTGTGTCAAATGCATGGTAGTGTGGGTAATGTTTTATTTATTGATTTAATGTACTTTATAAGCATTATTATTGAAAAATATTAGCGTTCTGCACTTCTCCTACACGTAAACCATAAGTGTGCCAAATTTTATGCTCCTGCGTCCGCGCAATTTTCGTAAAAAGGGGTCCAAAGTTTTGGCATCACGTATTAATACGTAGATAAGATACATATCAGTTGAACTAATTTACATTGGTCATTTTATTCGTAATAATTCATAAACTAGGCTAAATTTATAAGCGACATTTTATATCATCTTTAGATAGATAAGAGAACAAAAAACTATGTGATGTGTTCTCCTAAGCATATTATGAAAGTTGGGGAGTTGAGAAAAGATAGTTTTAGAATTTAAACTGCAAAAATCCTGCTTCAAATTCTATGTGTTATAGTGCTCGATTTCCCTCGGACACAATGACAGAGAAATCGATTAACATAATTATTGAAAAATGGTTGTTTGCCATAAGTGAATTACTTTGAGCGATAACACCACCAATTTGTTATATTTTATACTTTTTTGTATATCTTGTACGATGCACAATCCTCTCCTATAAATGTTATAAATGCAAAAGTTTGTGTGTTTGTTTGTTACTCCTTTACACAAAAAACTGTCGACCCGATTTTCATGAAATTTGGTATACATGTAGACACTCTACTTGCCTTGGATTAATGCATAGGATAGTTTTTATCCTGAAAAATGTTCCTGTGGGACCTTAACCACGGACAACGCCGCGGGCAATAGCTAGTAAAGAATAAATAAAAGTATAGGATTCAAATATATAACCTTTTATCGAATTCAGTTAAATAGTGTTTGGATTTTGACCAACGGCCCGTCCACTACTTAATAATCACCTATAGAAACCAGTTGATGGTATGTTGTGCACCATTATATCGTGAGAATCGCCATAAATAACCATACTCGTAGATATTTCCCAACACCATCCGTAAGTGTGATATCGTAAAATGAAATTTATGGCCAGTTTAAACTGAACCGCTTCATTTTTAGATGCTTTTAAGAAATATTGCTATTGTAAAATATAATACCAGTATAAACAG
This sequence comes from Calephelis virginiensis, assembly GCA_002245475.1. Lineage (NCBI taxonomy): Eukaryota > Metazoa > Arthropoda > Insecta > Lepidoptera > Riodinidae > Calephelis > Calephelis virginiensis. The sequence goes on from NJDC01007715.1 coordinate 76,927, forward strand.
AGCTTTGTTATAGTACAAAGAGTATGACGTCGTGGATCAAACTTAAAATACTCATAGTTGTAGGTTTATTGTATGACCCTGAGGCAAAGGAGATTGCTGTAATAATCACGCTATTTATGGGACACTGGTTAGATTCTCGACGGGGGAACATTTAAATGTATAATGACTAGCTTGTGGATTTGGGATCAGATTTTTAATTATTGGTTTTTCTCTTCCGTTTTACATGTACAAGAATTAATAAATAAGAATATGCCTTCACACTCGTACCTCCAATAAACTTAGGCAGAGGTGCAACTAGGTCACTTAAGATTAGCAGAAGGTACTTAGTTCCATAACGTGATAGGTGACAAACCTATCGCAAACCGGCACTTCCAATCCCACGCAACGTTATTTTTTTTATGAAAAAAAATGTATTTGAGTTGCAGGACCCGAGAATCGAACCCGGTACCTCATGTCGTCAAAACCAATAGCGGACCAATAACTAGACCACATAGGCGACGAGAGTTAATAGTTTGGTTTTTACTGGATTAGCTATTAAGCTACACCTGCTAAAATTCTAAAGTAATCTAAACAACTAAACTTTAACCGCGGCGGTAATCCTAGTTCGATATCATATGTAAGTCATCGGGGTACACAAAAATATATTCCTGTTATTCCATCATCAGATCCAGATTTGGTGACAATGGGACCACCTCGGATGTACGCTCTTTCATAAAAAACAATTTAGAAATAACGGAGAAATCGATTAAAGTACATATAAAAAATGTAAGAATCGAACATATGACCTCCTTAGTATTGCTCGAGGCCTAACATCGCAGCCTCAGGTTGGCAACGCACCATTACCACCTTTGGCGTCTCTAAGCAGCGTGAATTTCTTGCCACCAGGAAATCCGTCTCCTTGTTTGTCTTCCAATAAAATAAAAAAAACTAGTACGTACTACGTATGCAAATTAACTTACCACTTTTCAGTGTGCAGCAGGTTGTCTGGGCACCTTTTCACTCATTTTGTGCCGCCAATCGCCATAGTGTATGTTACGGCCTGAAGCACCCGGTAAACTTGGACAAAATGCCTATCATCTCGGACAGGACGCACCTATAACATCAATGGTGTCTATAGGCCACGGTTGTCTCCTACCATTTGAAGAGTCGTGTGCTTGTTCTCTGTCCACATGAATAACGTCGCAAACCCATGTTGGTCCTGGGCTACTTGAAGAATACGGAACAGCTGTCTGTTACTGACAGCCCTTCAGAGGCAAGCATTGGTGTCATAGTCATTAACACCGTGACATTCACTAAGCGGCGGCTCACTTTGATTAGTTCCACCATCTTAATAAATACCTACGTAAATGGTATTTCTATCGTCAGTACTCGCCATTGGCGTGTTTATGTTATAGGCTTACCATAGATCTGGTGCACTTGTTACTATCAGGAAACTTTTATTGGTTTTATGTAAAAAAATATCGCCTTTGTGGTGTAGCAGTCCGACGTCGGAATTGGCTGCTCGAGGTCCTGGGCTCGATCCCCGAGTCGGGCAACAAATATTTAGAAAATGTAAATTTTCAGTTTTCTTATAAAAATAACGTTGCCCGGGATTGAATGTGTGTCCGGTTGGCGATAGGCTTGCGACCTATCACATTGTGGGACTTAGTGTCTTCGGCTGGTCGTGGGTGCCCAGGTTTTGCCTCTGCCTACTCCTTCGGGGATATGGGCGTGAAGATGCTTACTTCACTACATAGTATAAAACAAAGTCGCTTCCTCTGTACCTATGTCCCTTTGTATGCTTAAGTCTTTAAAACTACGCAACGGATTTGGATGCGGTTTTTTTTAATAGATTAAGTGATTGAAGAGGAAGGTTTATATGTATGTTTTATACCCGTGCAAAGCCGGGGTGGGCCGCTAGTTACGTAATATAATATACTAAAACTATCGCCCATATGCCAAGTGGTTTTGTTTAGTACAGTGTCATCAGGACTTTGTTAGTAAGCAGTAGTAGTTAATAAGATAAGGTTTACTAAAAACTTGACATGTTAACATTAAAACGTTCAACCTTGATTAGTTTTTAATGGATTTGTTAGTGGATTTCTACAAAACAAAACATGTGATTGATAAAAGAGGCTTAAAAAACAATGGCTTCTTGTTATCATTCAGGCATTCTTTGTAGCTTGGGCCAGATATGACACACAATCTTCGTCATCCCTAATAAGGCCTTTCGTTCATACGGCCTCAGTTTTGCTTCGGTCCCCTCCAACAACACCCCGGCCACAGATCATTAACCTTTAATAGGTACGTAATAACATTTTTAATTATTTATACGGGATACTCACGATCTCTTTTTATTTTATTTGTCGATATTTCGGCCTAGTTGCATAGGCCGTGGTCACGACGGGACTGCGGCGGCGAGCTGTAACTTTTGACAGGAGGATCTACTGACAGATGAGCCTGTCAACCCTCCGTCTAATTCTTCTTTTTTGAACGTCCTTGTCACTATCATTTCTGGGCACTATATCGCGACAAACAACACTATGTCCCTACACTTTACGGCACTTTTTGTAGTTATAGCCCGGCACCGACCAACAATTGGATCCCACGCC
>NJDC01007715.1:95760-119913 GCA_002245475.1 Calephelis virginiensis
GGAATGTTCCATCAGCATACAACTATTGCCTTTTTTTCCTTTCGCCTAAACCATGCATAACGAACCAGATGCCGGGACATTGTTAACAATAACAATGACGTATTTTTACCTTTTGTCGTTTGTTTTTGCCATATTAAGGATAGCGTACACTTCGGCGGGCCGCACTGTATCGCATTGCAAATACCACTTGAACGATGCAGTCCAGCATGGCGTGTTTTGATCCATCCGAAATGTATGAAAATTATCTAGGCGGTATATTGCGTTGCAATGCCGCCTATTAAAAGTGTGCGCTCTCCTTTAAGGTTAACGTCTTTGGTATCTGTAGGCGACGTGTTTATTAATCGACTTTTCGAAAAGGGAAGGTTATAATAATATGTTTTTATGTTCCGGTATTCTATTGCAAGTCTGAATATTGTAATATCATACGAGAAGAACACCAGAGAAAAAGAAAAAAATACTCAAATTTTCTTTGTCCAAATCGAAGTCTGTTTTCTGCAGTTTCATTAATTTGTATATTATAATTTGAATTATTACCATAAGGAAATCCGTCTGTTTGTTTGCCGTGGTATGTTACAAAAAAGTAATTTGTAGACAATCTACTCGCGCGTCGCTCGCGTGTGCAAGAACGACTCGGGTGGTCACCTGCTGCTGAAAGACAATTGGACTACGTTCCTCAAAGCGCGGCTCGTGTGTTCCGTGCCTGGGGACTTACCATTCTTCTATGACGAGGTGCAGAGCGTCGAGTATCTGCCACAGGAGAAAATACTTGTTGCCGTATTCTCCACACCCACGTAAGTTGTTTTAACACGTATTATAAGTATTTTTTACGTCCGTGTCCCTTAAGATAGGCAGTGGTACAACCAGGATACCCACAATTAGCACTTATCTAATCCCGGTGTAATTGCTTTTATAAGAAAGTTGAAAGAAGTTATTTTTGGTTTGCCCGAGTCTGGAGTCGAACTCGGAACCTCGTGTAGTTAAAGCCAACATAGGAATGGTCGTAGCTGGAAAAAGTTACTAACGAAAAGTTCACATAGTTCAAACTAGCTTTTTTCAGCGACTTCGTTCGCGGTTAGGTTTATCGTTAGCTTATGCACAAAATTTTTCGTAATTGCCAAAACTTTGTTGTTTAGTTTATTTCTTTGAGTGTTGTTGGTTTAATACTCAAAGACTACGACTATTTTATTCTTAAAAAGTAATTTCTTAAAATTCTTTAGCGAATACTTATGTCGTCCTAACTATTTATAATATGTCCCGAATTTTTCGTTTTTTGTCTTTTGCTGTGATCGATGAGTTAGCTATCTTCCTATTTTATAAACTAAGAAGAGCATGTTACAAGTTACAACTCGAACAACACGACTATTAAAATTTATAATTAACACGCGGCCCGCCCCCGCTTCGCACGGGTATAAAATACACATATGTATAAACCTTACTCTCCAATCACTTTATCTATTAAAAAAAACTGCATCAAAATCCGTTGCGTAGTTTTAAAGATTTAAACATACAAAGGGACATAGGGACAGAGGAAGCAACTTTGTTTTATACTATGTAGTGATTAAAATTCAAGGAAAAATTGCGATTTAAACATTAATTTAAATAATAACGCCTACTTATTTTATTATCATCTCAACAGAAACAGTATCGCTGGCAGTGCGATCTGCATCTACAACATGTCGGATATCCACGCGGCTTTCGAAGGTCCCTTCAAAGTACAAGACTCTCCGACTTCCACCTGGGAGTCGCGATCCGCTTCGCCTCAAGCGAGGGAACATTTCCAGTGTAACAAAGATTCGAGGTAAGCATTTATACGTAATTATTTTCTGATATCATTAAAACTAACTCGACTGTCCGTCTTAGAAAAGTAGTAACGTCATTATTAACTGACTAAGCAACACTCCCTATTCCTAATTAGAAGTCTCGGGAAAGGTGGTTTGTATTCTAAAATATGGCAAAGTGTAGGAACAAGTAAAACACCGTACAATTTAGAATAGTAAATAATAATACCAATGAGACCACTTATCTAATGACCACAGTACACATTGGGGAAAATTGTTAGTATTTCAGATTAGATCAAAGTCTTCGCACACTTTGCAGTATTTGATATTCGTTATGAATAATCCCCAATCCCCAAGTCCTACTTACCGTCACTGACACCGTGACATCTGACTAGGTGGTAGAGTTTCGCAGCGACTCACCCGGATTGGTACCACCGCCTTACCTATTCCTGCAGCCATAAAGTCATGACGTGTTCCGGTTCGGAGGGTAGGGTAGCCGGTAAACTTACTTTTGCTCGAGGCCCCAGGCTACCGGCCTCAGGTTAACAACGCACCATTACCACATTTGGTGTCTCTAGGCGACGTGAATTTCTTACCATCAGGAAATCCGTCTGCTTGTTTGCCTTCCAATATCATAAAAAAAAATTACCAACCAACTTTGTACCAACTTTTACCAAATTCGTACCAACTTAGGGCCCATTTGGCACATTCAAATGTAATTTTATATGTATTTCGATCACTAAGCTATTTTAAGAGTTTTGGCGCCATCGAGAGCATTGTAGTCACAGTTTTTTTGCAATTATTTAATTTCGTGCATGTATTGAGAAAAAATAGAGACCCCATGCAGTCAAGTCGTGAATACCTCTTAATGTCTTAATATTTCACAGAACCCACCCAGGCATCGAATACCACAGATACCACCTTATGTATGAGACAATACAGCCCATATCTGGTGAGCCTGTGTACAAAGCTACCTTGGAAAGGTTCACCCACGTGACCGTTGACGTCACCAACACAAAGAGTGTTGCCAAACAGTTGGTTGTATTTGTGGCAACTGGCAAGAACAATATTATGAAGCTGGCAATACTGCCGCGGTATGACGGCGCCTGTGTGGTGGAGATTTGGAACTTGAAAGATGCGAAAGGGGGAGTTAATATCAAGACAATACAGTTTGTGAAAGATACGGTAAGTTTAGATATTTTAAAAATACAGTCTTTTAAAACTTAGTTAATTTGTTTACGTTTAGTTGCTACGGTTAGAAGCTGATGACAAAGTTCAATGCTAATAATTATAAGCGTTTTTGTTAGTGTTAAAAAATCTAATTGTTCCAAGCGCCGAAGATGGAAAGTATTGATGTAACATGACGTGTACACTGGTCCTAAGTTGTATATTATTATGTAAAACGTGTGTTGCAGATGTCGGTGTACGTGGGCAGCGACAGCGGTGTGGTCCGCGTCGGCAGTTCTCGCTGCGCCCGCTACCGCCACCGGTCCAGCTGCGTGGGCGCCGCCGACCCGCACTGCGGGTGGGACGACGCGCGGGAGGAGTGCACGCGCGCGCACCAACACGTGACCGCCGCATACTTCGTGCAGGCCACGGCTACCTGTCCCGAGGTCAATATGCCTGGTGAGTCATCATCGCAATTCCATAGAAATTTAACAGATATAATTTATCAAATATTAGGAAATCGAGGGAGAAAACCGAAAAGGTACTTTTGCCAAAGGTAAGTATGTCAAATTTTAAAATAATAAACTATATTAAACTATTAGCAAAGTACGCGACGGTGGCGACTACACTAAATAGAGGTCAACGGTGGCGACACGCAGCTATGGCAACTTTTACGGCAAATGTCATATAATAAAATGTAAACATTGTTAGTATTTTTGTAATTAAAAACCAAAGTAAAGAGTAACTGGCGCTTGTCGACTTCATTTGAGAGCAATTTATTGAATAGTATATCTGTGAAATGGATATAATTATAAAAACCGTATTCGAAAGTAGCACACACAATATAAGTTTCCAACCACAAACAGTGATAAAAGACAATAAATAAATTACTATTAGCTTAATCGACTTAATCGTTCCTCAGATTTTTCTCCTCCAATAAAATGTGCGCTACAAATTTTGTCGTGAGATTTCGGAGACCATGGTGTGCCATCATCACTAAAATTATAAAATATAACATGTTAGTTGTCACTTAAAAAAATATAATTTACATCTAAACTGTTCCAGCAATGTGGTAATTAAACGTTAAGTTACAAGCCGCGAATGACACTTACTTCCTTCTTGCAAAGCAGCCTGTGAAAGCAGCTATCCATTTTATTTGTTGTTAATAACATATAAAATTTACAAGAGCTATTTCTACCACAATTTTTGCATTGAATAACGCAACAATGATCGTGACTCATTTTTTAGCTTTGATTTGTACTGAAATATTCCTATTTTGATAAACAGTCAGCCGAATTATCTTCCATATTTTGCAGCGTTGTGCGCTGCGATCGTTGTCGTACAGCTATCACCCGCTACGCACATAGCGAATAGGGCTTAGATATATTTTTATAAGTATCAGAATCAGTGTTTTTACATTCCAGAGTGTAAAAATAAAAGTCACAGGTGATCATCGACCGAGGCAAATCCAAGGCTGATAAACGTGATCTGATGCTTTCGTTTTTACTGCTCGAGGAGATGACATTTATTTCACAGTGACACGTTTCTTGTGGCGAGCCTGTATAATTCTCAAATCTCCTACCGTATCGGAGAACCACAGTTTGAGAAGCACTTTGACTGCAATTGTAATGCCGCTATGAACTAAACCTATTTGATTTATGGATAGGACTGATCAATCTCGTGCATTAAGATTTGACCTCTGATATTTTACACTGCGAAGTTACTGGTAAAATAAAATAAATCCGTACCTATATTATAAATGTGAAAGTCTGTCTGACTATATTCCTGCCTGTCGCTCTTTCAGGGCTAAACTGATACACCTCGAGTTGGATGAAATTTGATATGCTTATTTTTTCAAAAATCAACCCCCAACGGACAATAGGGGGTGAAAGTTTCTATGAAAATCGTAACTATTTCACGCTGATAAAGTCGCGGAAAAACAGCTAGTACTGAATAAATCTACCAGCAGTTATGGTGTCGTCCAAATCTTCCTTAATCAATCTTAGACAAAACTGTATATGACACATTAATTTTACTTATTAGTTGATGGTGGATGGTCTTCTTGGTCGGAATGGGAGCAATGTATGCAGGAGGAAACACCCCACGCGACGTATGGTGACGAGAAACCTGACATGTGCATGTGCCGTACGAGACGGTGTGACAACCCTAGACCGGCGCATGGAGGACTGATATGTCAAGGTAATTTGTTTTTGTAATACTCTCAATGTTAGTTTCGCACATCTTAAGATAATGTTGGTGAAAAACAAATCTATTCTTGTTTCCCTAAGCAAACATAGGTTCGTTCGATAAAACTAATGACAATACACTGTTCGATCACTGTCGTTTTCTTGTTAAAATCAGACTCAGATTTAGAATTTTGTAGCATCTCGAACTGGATGGGTCTTCCTTATTTTTTGCTACCATAACGTCCGTATTGGACATTGCTTGTTACCGTATCCGTTAAACTTAAGAAGAGGCGTAGGGTTCGGAATATTGGCAACGCACCATAACCATCTATGATGCCTGATTGCGAATTTATTAAGGTAGTTAATGGTGGTAATTTTGTTGCGCACTCACTAAACTAATTTTAAGTTATCCCTGTCTTCTTTCCACTAAAGTAACAGAAGGAGACAGAACACTTTTAGTGCTGTCAAATTAGACCGTACACGTCATTTCTACAGACGTTTAATCTATCACTCGGAAAATGTTGATTAAAAACATCACGATTAGACATGTCCGCACCAATCTGACACGTCTAAACTGTTCCATCTCTTTTGTTTTTGTTTCATTTGAGAAAGATAGCATGCATCTAAAATTAGTTTAGTTTGTGAACAGCAGAATCACCACCATTGTATAATAACATGAAATTATAATCGCATTTCAGGTGCCAGTATAATGGTAACAAACTGCACTGTCCACGGTGGCTGGTCACCGTGGTCGGGATGGTCGGAATGCTCAGCGTCATGTGGGATAGCCGTCAAGTCCAGGCGAAGGTCCTGTAGTTCACCGGAACCAAAATTTGGAGGCCGAGTGTGTGTGGGATATGATGTCCAGGATATGTACTGTTCCAATCTACCTCCGTGTCCTGGTAAGTTGTAACTTGTGCCTTCAAACCCATACCCTTTAAGCGCATCCTGAAACTTCGATCTCTCAATATTATTGCGAAAATAATGTATGATAAGGGATAAATTTCTTCATTATTTTTTTTCACTCATTTGATCTGCGTTTGTGTTGAGCCTGTTATGTAAGTTGTTAATTAAGTACTTGTTACTTCAGATCCTACGTTAGCCCCGGTGGACGGCGGGTGGGCGGAGTGGGGCGCGTGGTCGGCGTGTGCGGGGGGCGGGTGCGGGGCGGGCGTGCGGGAGCGGAGGCGCAGCTGCTCGGCGCCGGCGCCCAAGCGGGGCGGTGCGGAGTGTGAGGGAGCGCGCGTGGAGCGGGCGCCGTGTGATCTGCGCCCTTGTGATTTGAGAAAGGCCACAGCTTGGACTCCGTGGGTGCATATACCAGGTAGCCTATCATTTATTAAAGTACTAGCTGCTACCTGCGTTTTCACAGAAACCCGGTGTGCGATCGGGATTTAAAATAGCCTATATGTTAATCCAGGTCACAATCTATCTGTCTTCCAAATTTCAGACAAATCCGTTTCAGCCATTCGAGCGTGAAAGAGTAACAAACATCCATACATCCATACTTACAAACTTTCGCATTTATAATATTAATAGGATAGATTGACCTATCCGCAAACTTAAACGATTTTATTATGTTTATCAGTTATATTCACAATCATGTAGCTTCACGCCCATATCCCCAATGAAGTAAGCAGAGGCACAACCAGGGCACCCACGACTGGCCGAAGACACTAAGTCCCACAATGTGATAGGTGGCAAGCCTATCGCCAACTGAGCACATTTCCAATCCCGGACATCATTTTTTTTATTTAGAGAGTTGGAAAACCCAAATTTTCTTATTGTTGCCCGACCCGGGATTCGAACTCGGGACCTCATGCAGTCAAGTCCAACACCTGAACCGCTAGTCCACAGAGGCGATCATGTATCCTAGTGTATAAGCAATGTATATTATGTATCTTAGCGAATAAGCAAACGACTCTTCCGATGGAAATAGACAACCGTGGCCTATAGAAATCGTGGAAGGTACAAATGCGTTTGTGAGCAGTGGCCGGTATAGTAGGCCTATTGTGCAAGTATACCGGCTACCGTACGCTCCAGACCAGAACATGGTATTGTTATCATGGCGACAGGGTTATGTAAAGATGCTAACTCCTGTCCGGGCAAATTGTTGTATAACTTATTTTTTCATTTGAAAGGTCAGCGAACAAACATAACTCCTCAAAGTAAAAGACAACCATGGCCTAAAGAAACCATAGATGCTATAGACAAGTTGTTGCATATCAGTGCTACCATCAGTGATATCGTTGGCAATGACCTATATTTTAACCTGTGGTGGCCTCTTACGAGCTGTCTCGTAGAGAGGTAGTTGGTCTATATTACTTTGCGGAACCGGACTATTAAATGAAGTATCTGTTAGTCCCAAAGTTAATTTGTATAGAGTTTCTTTATTGCTATTTGTAGTGATAACAATGCCTAATTATTTTTTCTTAATCTTAATATTATAATACACATTAACTACCTATCTTACAGCTTCTTATAATGGAATATTAAATTTCAATTTCACTAATTCTGTAACTAGAAGGTAAAATGCTACTTAGATCCTGCTGGTACAAGGAGGACAAGTTATAGTCCTGGCTGCCGGAGAGTTTATTTCGCCGGTCCTGACTGGCTGGGTTTGAAAACGGTGGTAGTGTACGGTAGAAAGGGTTAAATTTAATAACATTTTAAAATTGTGATTCATAATTCAAATCGTAATAAATATAAAACTTTTTTTTGTATGAACATTAAAACATTATGTACGTAATTAAATAATTACTTTTTATAAATATTAAAATATTTGCACACCACAATGTTCGACACGCATTTTCCGCAAATAGATATGTTTTCTTTCTTTCTTTCAAAGGACAACTACAACTTATTTATATAACCCTACATTTGGTTAGTAACATATAAACACATACAAAGAATGATCTTAGTGAATTCTATTTTTTTTTGTCTATAAATATTTTTGAATGTTGTTATAGGTAACGCATCTGACGGCAGCTATACCGAGAAGAGGTTCAAGTTTTTGTGTAAAGCACCAACGCCAGAACAAATTAAGGTGAATTGAAAGGAATATGTAATTTAGTTTACAATAGACAATAGATAAGAAGTAGTACCAGGACGATTTATTATACAAGAACCTGTAATGAAAAATTAGAAAGAATAAACCTGTTGAATATGTGCAAACCGTATTGAATGAATGACAGAACCATTTATATTGTATTCACAAAATCGTGTCTTTTTCTGTGATACACTTCCCCGTGTTGGTTGGGGCTCCTTTGCAGAATAGAGCATCTGCTTTCCTGCCAGACAGCTCGTAAGGCTATAGGCATAGGCTTACCGTCACTCACACCGTGACATCTGACTAGGTGGACGAGTTTCGCAGCGATTCACCCGGATTGGTACCACCGCCAGATCTATTCCTGCCTCCATAACATCATTCGGAGGGTAAGGCCTAATATCCCGGCCTCAGGTTGGCAACGCACCATTACAACCTTTGGTGTCTCTAGGCGGCGTGAATTGATTACCATCAGGAAATCCGTCTACTTGTTTGCCTTCCAATATCATAAAAAACACACACTTTGTAATTGGAAGCAATAACAAAAAATATGTTATGTTTATATTTTATTGACAATAATTAAGAAGTATAACTAGTTATCTAAAATATTGGTTTTTGGTTTTACAGATGTTTTTTATTATTTTTATTGCTTTCGACGTAGAATTCGCTTGATTTTTATGGTTCTTGATATATAAATTTGTATCACCTACCCTAAATAATGTTATGCATATACAAAAACATAAACGGGAACATTGAAACAGTAAACCGAATGATAACAATTGCAAAATAGTTTTCAGTATGGAGCCATCTTAGCTTGATCTTTTTGATATTTGTGGATGTAATTGAAATATCGAAACCTTGTTTAAAGGCATTCCAAGTGTATTTGGATTTGGAGATTTTTCGTGGTATTAAATTCTAAATATGTTCAAATTGTCCCCAGTTGTCTCTGGCACGTGAAGAAGAACGCTATTGTACCATGAGCGGGGAGTGTAGCAGCAACGAGGATGAAGGAGGGCAGGGCTGGGAGGCGTGGGGCCCTTGGGGCGCTTGTTCGGCGGCATGCGGCGGGGGCCAGCAGGCGCGGGCTCGCCGCTGCCGGCGCCCACCCTGTGTTGGGCCCGCTGACATGATACGGCCCTGCAACACGCATGCCTGTGTCGGTTAGTACCATAACATCTAGCATTATGTCTTACGTCTCCGGAAGGCTCAGAGACATTTTATAACATTTAGACGCTAATATAGTAAACTTTTTGAGTTGTTCTTTTGGTAAAAATGTCTACAAGCCATAGGATACTCATCTGCTAATTTTGTTTTGTTAACTTTTTATTTATTGGATGTCTTTTTAAATTATGTAATAAAAAATAATTTTCGAAAGGTGAATGGTCGTGTTGGAGTGACTGGAGCGAATGCAGTGGGAACTGCAAAAATGGAGCAACAGGACATCGAACGCGGAGCCGCATGTGCCTGTCGCCGGAGGGTTGTGCCGATGCTGGTGCTGCGCTCGAGCGCCGGATATGTGTTAATACTTGTGCGGGTATGTTAATATTTTATATTTTTTTTATGGTACAATTTTTGTAAAATGAACATATTATGGTACGTTAATTTGATTATAATATATAAGAAAAAATAGTGATCTCGTCTAGATTTGTACTAACCCTGTAACTTTTCACTATTTTCCGTTTTGTATGGTAGAGTAGCGTAACCGAAAAACATGCCCAAGAGAGTTAGTTAACTTCCAAGTTCCAGATTGGGAACACACTATATTTTTTATCATCAATGACATATATTATAAATATGATTTATTTACGGAATGTGTGTACAAGAAAAAGAGAAAAAAAGAAGAAGTACAAAATATTTTAATATTGATGTTGATAATTGATGATATAAAGAGAAGAAGTTGACAAATAAAAATATTTGTTCCAGAATCAGAAGTGGGATGGGGCGCATGGGGTGCGTGGGGTGAATGTGTGGGCGGCGAGCGCGTGCGGCGGCGAGGCTGCGACAGTGGCGCTTGCGTCGGCCCGCAGCTGCAGGTGGCGCGCTGCGACGGGGACGCCGACGCCGACATGGACAACGGTAAATATTTATCAACATCAGCATATTATCATTAAAACAAGACGTCATTTACCGTGTAAATAATAAAATAAAAAAAATAATGTTAACGTATTGTATTTCAATGAGAAATACAATACTTTTACATTATTTTTTTTAATTTGGAAACGTAAACTAATTATTTATAATATTATTAGTTGCTTATAGTAATTGCTGTTTGAGTAACGGAGTTTAATGTTATTAAAATACAAATGATTAAGAAAAAATTGTAAACATGAATTAGACTCGCAACTTTCTTTAAGGATGAAATAGATTAAAAGATGTTTAAATAAACAATTTAAAACCCCAAAATGATCGTAAATAATTTTTCTTACTTTGCCCAAATACCAAGATAATTAAAATGTTTTTTTTTCTTGTTAGAATTATACGCAATGCCGGCATACAGTCAAAACGTAGAAATGGCATCCTTTGTTACAATGTCAAACAACGAGTCCCTGAGCATTGGCGGCATTATTGGCTGTGTAGTTGCTGCTTTTGTTATGGGTAAGTGCTATATCTCTACCGTATAAATAAACAAAGTATTTGACACGCAGGTGACTTTTGTAGTAGGAATTTAGAGATATTAATATTATTAGTGTTGTGTTGAAATACTTCTGACTGTGAAGCTAAGCTACATTTCCAGGTTTTTATTTATCAGACTAACGAAGATCTTAGAGTAGTGGTATCGTAATTTGGTATGTAACCAGATGGCCGCGATTAATGTTTAGGTGATAAATTAGTAGGACGATTTTGCCTTTAAAAGTCACTGCAGAAACATACTACAATGATTATCTTAAAACCACTCTTAGTGTACGTTTACATCAGATAGTTGCGATTACCTGCTTTTATTTATGCTGTTTCAAAATATTTTCTGTCCATTTCAAACGGTCGTGTGTAGCAAGCTTAATGTTGTAATATACGTAGTCCTTCTAGCGTCATCTAACAGGATCTGCGTACACTTTTCGCTTAGTCACATAAGAATTTTTTTCTGTGTTAGACAGATAGGTGGCGCTTTTATAATTTCCACAAATTTCAAAATAGATTTGTAAATAAAATGTCCAGTAATAAATTAGGACTTTACATGATATTGTAACTATATTTTAATAAGTTTAAAATAGTGTTTTTAATAATCGTTTTGATAAAGTCTTTCGAGTTACAGCGTCAAATTGAAATTTCTTTAAACCGCGTTATTGTAATTGTTGTCTCTTTTAGTATATAAGCATTTTTGTCAGTTGATAAGTCGTGTCTATTGAAAGGAGAGACGGTTAGCACTCCCCTTGACAAGGATGGAACACATAAATTGGTTAAGGCACATCTTGACCACTTTTTTCAATCTTATTTTTAACCAAATTATCAGAGTAGCGTTATCTGCAGTCAATAAAATTACTGTTTTTTTTTCGAATTTGCTTAAATCGAAATAGACATGTATAATTTTATTTCAATTTAATCTTTTTAAAAATTTTGAAATCCGATTATAATTTTTATTTTCAAATTTTTAAAAAGATTAAATTGAAAAGAATTTCAAACAAAAATCATCTAGAGATTATATACGGGTGCGTCACTCACCTCAGTGGTCCGTAGTTATATAAGTGTAGGAATAGAATATTTATGTGAACATATGAATAATTCGAACATTTATCTTCAGGTTGTCTAGTGTGCCTGGCCGGTGTGATAGTGTGCCGGAAGCGGATGTGGCGCAGACAGCCGCGAGTTCCTTCTAGTCCGCACTACATCACCGCCAAACAAAACTCCTACGTCACTGTGCCGCTCAAGGAAGTGGTAAGCTGTATTCATTATTAATATAATATATTTTTTGTTCTATTTAAAGAGCATTCTTGAACTTTTATTTTATATTAAATTAGATTGGAGACTTTGCTTTTTTAACCGAATTAACTGTAACTTTATAAGTTTTGAAATTTATTTTTTACAGCCTCGGAAAGCGAAACGACAGCCATCTTTCTCTGGAATCGGTAACACTAGCGGGATAATTCTATCTAAAAGTAATAACTTATCCAATGCCAACCATAATAACACCATGACAACGCCAAAACTCTACCCCAAGGCCATTGCCAATGAGTACGACTCTATGGGAACGTTGAGGAGGCATTCAAACCAACCGAACAATAAGAACAACGCTGATGTTGAAGAGGAACGGTTTTACTGAAGATGACTAAGACTATAAACTGTGAGTCTTACCAATTATCTGAGACAAAGACCTTTCTTTGAAGAAAAAGTCAATTACGGTCTAAATTCAAGGTTTGCTGTTCCTAGTTTGGCACAAAATGACGTCACTAAAAGTAAATTCAGATCTTTTAACCGTCGTTGATATAAGTTTGATGTTTTTGTTAATATTCAGATTCTGGTACATAAATTGTGAGTAGCGGAATTATATTTAAACAATAATGTTATAACATTATATATCAAAACTCATAATGTTGTACGTTGTTTAATAATTTCTTATTTATTAAGAACAACTGTGACGTCACTTTACTACAATTTGTCAGTCGGAATACCATACCAGACGTAGTATTTCATTCCTGAATGAATGGTACAAATGTTTATTATGACTTTTACCTGATGTAATTTACATAAACCTATCTCTGACTATGGGGCCAACCCGTAGGTGCACAATCAATATTACCCAAAAACAAACAATTTAAAGGTTGATTCAAATAAATTTTGTTTGAAGCAAACTCAAATATACATTGTAAAATATGGTAATGGGTAAACAACCATGATCAATATGACCCATTGACAAACGTTTTAAGGGTTAAATCGAGCTATTGATTAATACAAGGTCTTAATTACCCTACGAAATATGACTATGGCTAAAGAACCTGTAGTAACTTACTCAATATTGCCCGATCTTAATGTATTGAATATTATTTTATTAATCCTTAGACTAAGAAAAGTCTTAAAAGTGAAGATGAAGTTTTTTTACGCGTTCTATGTAATACTTGACAATAATACACCTTTCCACAATTGAATTTGCAGTCTAAAAAAATGTACAATAAAGTCCGAAATACGATATATATAACGAATTCTGTTTGATACCGACCCTTTTCACTGTGTTCTTGTAGTTGGTCTGAGTAAATTTATTAGGGTCCTTAAATTAAAGCTGATTTTTCCTTTTATTTTTGAATGAAATTGTCCGATGTTTTAAATTATGATGAGAAATGAAAATTATATTTTTGAATTTGTTAGTTGTATTTTTTCAACAATAACTCAAACTTCACATTCAAATTAACAAATTTTTGTTTTATTTGAATTAAGAGACTTCGACAAATCAAAAAGCATATTTTTGAATTTATTTATTTTATTTTTACTACTGATTTCACAATATATGCCTAAGGCGTCGTCAGTTAAATTTTATAAAGATATTTACTGTTTACTTGGTGTGGTCTTCTACTAAGAAAACTTAAACACTAAGCAGCGGACGCTTATGGAATGTATGTATGTTAAAAGCATTTATACTTTTTGTGCGAAATATATGTTAGAATTCAGTGTAAAATTTAAAAAAAGAGAAGTATGTAGAAGTATTATTGAATGTGATTAGTATGTTATGAGAAAGTGTTATGATATATTCCAATTAGAAGTTTTAGTTAGGGCTAATTCCTTTTTCACTCTTATCTAAACCAGTATTACTATCAATAATATTCTTCGTCAAACCACGGTTTTTGGTTTACAATTTGCTACATATGGTATCATATTTTTTATGGTGATAATATAACTGTTTTTTTTCGTGAAACTGCATTTATGCAAAATTCCTGTTTTCTAACTCTTAAGCTGACATACAGACAGACAGACGGATGAAAGCGACATTGGAGACTAAACTAGTGGACATCGGAATCTCTAAAACCTTTAAAATATTTAAAAGTGTCGTTCACTATATATATTTTTGGACTATTAAAATTTTTGATTAATTTAAAAAATAAAATGTTTGTGCAACTATATGATCCTAATCTCTTTCTAATTCTTCTAATAGGAATATTATTTAATGATATGTAGTTAATGAATACAGTGCCATGGTCAAGAATGTATAAAGTATTGTATAAAGCTTGTAGTGTTAAATGTTTCAAAGCCAAGTATGTGCCATGTAAATACGTATTTAATTTTAAATAGAATAGAGCTTCCAATGTATTATTCAGTACAAATGCTGTGCCTTTGCGAATCATATGAACCGTAAATAAATCCTCTTAATAAAATTGTTCTACCCTCGTATATGTTTAGATAAATAAGAAAGTTAAGAACTATTTACAATTTAACTTGAAAGAATGTGCCTTAATATGTACGTAGGTCTTTTTAAAAAAATATTATAAATAACAATTGTTACAATAAAGCTGCAGAGTTTTGTTTGTTTGAAGTCGCATGTTTTTTTTTTGTATGTGAATTAATTATTATGAAATAATAATCAAATTTTTGAGAAAGGTAGTAGACTATATTATAATATTATAAATACGGCCATGTCATCGACGTACACACATAATTTCGTAATGTTTTCGTATACAGGAATTAGTTAAAATTTTAGATCATATTCTTTAAATAGCAAAACGTAGTTATAATTAATTTAATATGTTTTACTGTGACGAAAATTGCAGCAACAAACAGACAAGACAGAGCAATAATAAAAAATGAGAAGATTAAAAAAAGGGGTAAAAAGCGTAGCATATACTTATCCTAATTATTTGGCTAGATTGTCTTCAATGAAGAGAACCAAATTTTCAATATGTTCTATAGATGTACATCCGACACTTATCGTACTATTGAAAGTCGTAAGTACACATGTAATAGTTTAATTTTAAAAAACATCAAATTTTGCATTTTTTGCCACTTTTTACACTCCAATTTTTGATAAAGTATTTTCCTTTTTGTTTGTATGTATAGTAATTTTATTAAGAGTACTACAAATCAAATATTCTATATATATTATTACTAAAATAATATTTTTATATAAAATTGTTGATGAATTTCAACGTTAATTTGGCTCATGTTGAGCTTCTGTTGTTGCTATGTAGTTTATTAGAATTTTGTATTTTTATATTGTGATGTAGTGACACACCGGTCGAAAAAACACACTTTGTGTGTAATATTTCGACTGGTGTGACGTTACTCTTAGTTTAGGAAAATGTAATTTTATTTTTCATTATGAGTTTTTTTAATAATCAATTTGTTATTAAGGTTTATAGCTGCTTATATCTCAAATCTCAATTTGTAATTTTATAATTCTATTTTTTTGCAGTCTCGCCCAGTGTTAGTAATTTTAGGCAAAACTAAAGTCGGTTAAACCAAATTTTTGTGAATTTGAGTTAACTTTTTTTATCATATATGGTTATAATTTATTTGCAGAATTAGGAGAAATTGTGTAAAAAATATGGTAAACTATTTCTCTTACAGTTTCAAAGTATATTTTTTATTTTAAATCGCTATCTTGTTTTATTTTTATAAATGAATGAAACAATTTTTAACTGATATTATTTCTTAATTAGATTTGTTTTTTTAAAACTCAAATTCATATTTATTAAAAAAAAATACCAGAATGTTTTTTTAGAATTAAACATTATGAATGTCAGAATTTTAGCAGTTTAAAATGTAATTATAGTGCTTTGTACTTATCCTTAGGCTGGTTGTACATTAACAATTTGGTCGCACGATTTAAATAAGACATAAGGTATACGAATTTTATTACTACAATCCAAGTTAAAACTGAATACGGAATAATATTTCAAACGTAGTTATTTATAAGTACAATAAAGTAAGCTACAGTTTTACAAATAAAATAATCCGTTTAATATTATTGAGATTCCTTTGTCTTTGAAAGCTTTTCGATAAAATTTCAAATTTCTAATAAGTTTAAATAAATTGCGTTTTTAAAAGTTTATAGACTAGCCCCCTTACTAATAAAACTTACTAACAAACATGAAGTTATACGCCAGATCAACGGACACGTTTTTTTTTAGTAAGGGTAGGTCTTCAGCTTAAAAATAAAATGGAAAGAGACAAATAGGGCTGTTGCACAGCCTTCGAACTAATCATTAGACAGCGCGTATAATTACGTCATAATTCACATGTGTAATAGTAGGTCTACAAAAATCGGTTTTATTTTTTAAAAACTTGTGCTCAGATATTGTTTAACTATTTATTTTTATTCATCATCCAATTTGATCAGTAACAATTTTTTAAATGAAAAAATTCTAAGTCTACTGTTTATTTCACGAGTTATTATTTTTTGTCTATTTAAACATTGTGAATTTGGATTTTTTTAAATAATTATTTCAAGATCTTGTTAAATCCATTGTAATCAATCAAGATTTTTTTCTTTTTTTTATATTTTAAATCAATGCAAATGTTCTCAATTTTAATTAATCCTACCTGTCTACTGATTCGAAACTATAATAGTTATATTTTAGAACATTTATTAATTTTACGTTACAAAATACTAAGCTATTGATTGTGTTAGTGTTGTGTACGTGTACTTGATTTTAATTATAATTATAAATATGTTACATTTTTACATGGTAGCACTGAAGTGAAATCGTAATATCGAAACCCTCGAAAAGTGATATAAATCTTTTGCTCATTGTAATGCCCCGCGTCTACATATTTCAGTAGGACGCTTAATCTTTGTCTAGATAAGGTCCTGCACCAAAGAGATATTCAGTTATCAGTGTCGTAAGAAATAACGTGAAAAAATGACCTGTCTTCAAGCTTTTATTTATAATAAGAATCTTAGCTTTTCAAGTCTGAATTTAAATGATTTCACTTAAAGAACTTTTAAATTTCAAAAATTTGTTTTTATATTTTTTTAAATGTCATAGAGGCCCTATTGTTATATTGAATTTAGTCTTGTCGATTTATCTGTTTATCCTAAACGAAACGAAAACTATCCTAAGTGTTAATCCAAGTTACCCTCTGTCTGTGTGCCAAATTTCATGAAAATAGATTGAGCAATTTTTGAGTGTAGGAGTAACAAACAAACATACAAACTTTCGCATTTATAATATTAGTAGGAAGTAGGATTGCACTGTTTAATGAAAAAATATATTTTGAAATATAAAAAAAAACTTTATTCCAGGATTTTGTGAGCAATCCGTTTTATGTCTATTATAAATAGGTTTCATCCTAGTATCAGCTCGGCGTAGATCGACCTAGGTTCGGATTTTAGACCAAAAAACTAAGTGTCCCGCAAGTTTAAAAATAAATTAGTTGATAAAATATACTCGTGTTATTGAATAGTTGAATAAATCTGTTCCGCAGATTTGTAGCTGTATTGTTATGATGTGTAACTCTTCAGAGGTAGCAAAAAAAAATTTGGAAAATCTAGGTCTCCTAATGAGTCCAACAACCTGTAAACTAGTACAGATCCAGTTCTATCAATCACATAACATTACAGCAACGCAACAGCAAATTAAATTTCTATATATAAAAAAACACATATACGCGTACATCACACATATTACTCGATCTCTCGGTTTGGAATTTTTCATGGCACGTCAAGCACATGAAATTCGTTTAGTGCAAGCTTCACATAGCGGGACGCTTATTCCTTCTGCCGTTCAAATAATTCATGGGGCCGAGACAACGATCGTATTGCGTGTTTTCGGCAAGGTTTACGGTTCAATAACGTTGACGATACTCGATTCTGCAAACCTAATATGGCGCCAATCTATAATGGCGCTAAAAACATCTTTATTTTCGGCTCTGTTCTTGATAGTGTCCTCAAAAGTTGACTAATCATGGGTGCTCTGGGTTGTATCTTTCCCTATCTCTTCGGGGACACGGTCGGTGAAGATACTTTTTGTTTTTGTCTTAATTCAAATTAAGGTTTCTTCTTAAAGTTACGGATTTTGTTCTTTAAAAGGAAACATTGATATTTTTTCCAGTAATGATAGAATTGTTAGCATACATTTTTCACGGTCTCTTGTAGGTTGAGCAGAGAGTATCGAATGGCATGTGTCATGTCCTTGCAGAGCTGTTTAGCTTCCTCCACTTCAATTATTCTTTTCATACAAACATGCCGGCTTCGGAGACCAATTTGAAATACTCGAGATATTTGATCGTGACTTGTCAACTTGGGTTCCTCTAGTTACCTATGTCTATCCATATTTTATTTTAAGTCTATTTTATCAATCTTTATTTATACTAGCCGACTCGGCGAACAACTTCGTGTAGCTTGACATTAACAGCTATTAGCATTTTTACTGGAAATGTTTTTCCTATTTACCTAGCAATTTTCTTTTAATAATTTATTGCACACAAAAAACTTTCATAAACTATAAAACTAAAAGACTTGTACAACAGGTCAGCTTACCTCAGATAAAGATATTTCTTCCAGCTCAACCAAAAAGGAGCTCATAAAATAACTTAAATGGTAGACTTACAGTGCACAATAAATTAAGTAAGAAAAAAAATGATAACTAATTTCCTAGTTTTCCTCTTTATGAAAACCTTCCTCCGACAATAATTACCAGAAAAAAAGAATTAGTAAAAGTGGCCAATCCTGTCGAGGCGTGATGCGGTGTGGAAATGGGGATTTATTTTATGAATAGATTTCGTTATATTGCTGAGCTATAATAGGTGTAATTTTGTGAGTTTTTATTAAGGATATAATTCCCGCTTCCGACCACGTTCGTTAAGTCAAATATATTCATGCATCACAGTTAACGATCGGATTGCGTGTTTTCGACAAGCTTCCAGCGCAATAATAATAACGGCCACACTGAATCCTGTAAAGCTTTCGATATGTGCCAGTGTAGCACAAAGTAGATAATAAATTGCCAGAAGACGTGTCCGAGATTAGGTTTTTATTCTAAAAGGTTAAGGTTTTATATTCTAACTCAAAAAATTATATTTTTATAACATTATTTTTCAGAAGTTTTGATTCTTATTCTAACTACGAAGTTTGAGTTTTTGGACTAACTTAAAAACTTAGGACTAACTTTATTTGTGTTAAATAACACAAAAGTTTAGGTTTTTGTTTGATTTCAAAAGTTCATGTTTATAATCTTTAAAAAATAAGTACTTTAGAAAAACTGCAAATGTGTACCCGACAAGAATCAGGAGATACAGCGCTACATGTGAGATTGTAACATATTATACGAGAAAAGTAAAAAAAACATCGTAAAATAAATGATCTTGGAATTTCTAAATCTCTTTATGCTACGAGTTTTTACTGTTTTTGATACATCTTCGCAAATATATACAAATGAAATTTTGGTATATAGACGTAGTTTACGAGCGCCTTTGACTTTATCTCTACTCTGCGGCCGACCGTCACGCGACATGCGACACACAGACCAAAAAAATTGAGACGATGTAATAAGAGTTTCACTTTAAAAAAGAATTCGTCATTTATTTTTAAGCGTGTTAATTAAATATTAATCAAAAGGAGAAATCAATGTTAATAGTGTCGTGCGACAAAGTTGTAAGTGTAATTGCGGTCTAAATGGAACTATTTGTGGTCATTTTCAATAACCTATCTAAAGTTATAGATATACTTACTAGAGTTTTGTTGATGACACATTTTGTTAATTACTGAAAAATAACAATGGTTATTGGGCTCATAGCAGCGTCAAAGAATAAGTACTTACTAACAGAAGACTTGACGTACAAAACGCAAGCAACCTTGAACCTTAAGATGTGTTATTAATATACTAAAAACTTACACAAGTCAATCAAAATTGAATCTTAAGACGTTGGGTTAAAGACTCATAAGCGCTCCTCTTTAGCTGAAATGTCACGTTTATATATTTTTTTACTCCTAGTTTTGACGTCACCTTTTCAAGAGGTTCTGCCTGAATCTACGTTTACTATGAAGAGAAACCCCCGTGGTAGTTTTCTATCTTAGATAGGTTATTGCAATTGGCAATTCAACGTATTTATAAGAGGCTGTTTTTTATTTCTCACCGATGTAATTTTCTATTGCGAGATTATTTAGTTCAATTGCTAATTCGTTTTCATTCATAAGATGTTATTTGTACATTGTTATTTAGCTTCTACTTAATAAAGACTGTCAAGAAGTGTCCATGTTTTTATTTTGTTTTTATCTCCTACATAAGTATTTTAAGTCGCCTCTGTGGTCTAGCGGTCCGGGTGTTGGACTTGACTGCATGAGGTCCTGGGTTCGAATCCCGGGTTGGCCAACATAAAGAAAATTGGATTTTTCCAATTTTCTAATTAAAAAAAATGTTGGTCGGGATTGGAAATGTGCCCGGTTGGCGATAGGCTTGCCACCTATCACATTGTGGGACTTAGTGTCTTCGGCTAGTCGTGGGTGCCTTGGTTGTACCTCTGCCTACCTCTTCGGGGATATGGGCGTGAAGATACTTAATAAGTATTTTAATCGATTTTAAAGAAATAAATAATTGGTGAGATTTGTACTTCGTTGAAATTGGTTAAAATTAATTATCCTAAGGACAGGACAAGTGTAAAAATCAACATTTCCTAATAAACATACAAGTCTTCGTTGAAAAATTCTACCAGTGACTTGAATTTTAACCACAACATTTTAAATAAGAAAGATCGATCAAAACTGTTCTAGTCGTCCCCGTTAAAACAATTGAAGGGTCCTGTTGAAATAGAGAAGAATTACAAAAAAAAAATAGTTCAGATGCGTCCCTGTAAAACGTTTTCTAGTATTTGTGAAATATCTTCAATTAAAACAAGCAGACATGAGAGACAGAGAAACGGAAGCTGCGGTGTTATGCTTCTTACGTAATCTCCTCCTCCTCCGACCCTGCTGTCAAAATTGTAACACGACAGAAGCGAGTACTGACGTAATCGTAATCGTAGTATCAATTAAGTTTGGGGCATGGACGAAGCGAGGTATGAGAGAGGAGCAGAGGGGGCTAGTTGCCCTCCAGCCGCCAAGAATTCTATTGCAACTATGCCTGAATCCGTTCTAATAGCGTCAAGCGGGGACAAGAATTTTTTTTTGTGTGATATTGGAAGGCAAGCAAGCAGACGGATTTCCTGATGTTAAGAAATACACGTCGCCTAGAGACACCAAAGGTGGTAATGGTGCGTTGCCAACCTGACGCCGGGATGTTAGGCCTCGAGCAAAAGTAAGTTTACCGGCTACCTTACCCTCCGAACCGCAACACGTCATGACGTTATGGCGGCAGGAATAGGTAAGGCCACCGCCCGGATTGGTACCACCGGTACCAATCCGGGCGAGTCGCTGCTAAACTCTACCACATAGAAAGAAGAAAAATTGAAAGAGAAAGAAAACTATTTCTAGGTATTATATTTTGTTTTAATTTTTGTCTCGCCTCTTTTATGCAGTCATGAGATGATGGCTTAAAATTATGGTCAAGGATTTTCTATCTTTTTCCCCCTCTGTGCTGAATCCTGGCTACGCCCTTGGTTAGGGGGTTGTTGCCTATCGGCTATCAGGGCGAGTTATTACAAAACTACGACGGTGTTAATATGAGACTTAAAGTCTGAAACCAGTATGAACCAATATAGTAGATAGACACTGGTTTATATTTCAGTTGGCAAAAACCTAAAAATAGTGCCTACTTCAGTATAAATGTTAAAGGTAAATGGGATTTTGGTTATCCGAATAAGTAAACAGAATTATTTGGTATCATTCACCTTCGTGACAAATCCTTGTTTGCCAAAGCTTGGACTGAAATAGAATTTCTGAAGTGAGCCGATAATAATTTATTATTTTGTGAACTATTTTGAGCTTATAGCTTTATTCACGTGGTAATAAACAGTTAATTTTTAAAAGATTTATTAGCCCCTACTTAATTAAAGATTTTAATTACCTATTTTTTATTTTTAAGTCTTCTTATCTCAGATCATAAACGCTAATTAAAATTAACCTACCCATTTTCCTATGACGAGGAAACAAACAAACAGACAAGAACTAAATAATGTTTTTGTGTTCAAGAGTTTTTAGTAAACCTCTAAACCTTTTTTACCTAATATGTCTTGCTAGCTGCTTGCCTGCGACTTAGTCAGCGTAGAATTGTTACGATTTTCATACAAACTTTATTATTATTGGCCCTCTGGGGATAGAATTATAAACAAAACAATTGTCTGTCTTAGAAATCAGAATGAGAAGAAATTTTATTCACATGAACCATACAAGTGGCGCTTGTGCGCGTCGACATTTTTTTAAACTACCACCGAACCTGAATCGCGGCCATACTGATCCGTAGTTATATGCATATTCAATTTCATGAAAATCGGTTAAGCGGCTTAGCCGTGAAAGAACAACAGGCAGACTGAGGCATTTATAATATTAGTACAGATAAGTATATGGATGTACAGACGTTGATAGTTCTTTACAATTTTACAATATGTATTAACCAATTTCGAAAACAAAGACTAACAATGGGCTCATAAGCTTTTGGTAGACACGTACCACTTTCAGAACTTCACAAATGCCACGGACTCCTGGTGAAGATTAAAAAACAAGCAATATTTTATGAATAATTAAAAAAAAAGATAATACCCCTGGTAATCATGGACCCTACGTTATGAAACTCTGAACTGCTGTTTTATTCGTAAAAGGTGTCATAATACATAAAAGGTTAAAAATAGTTCTTTAAAATAACATATTGCTAGCATATCACAAAGGTGTTTACAGTGTAACTATATAATGAAACCAAATGTTTGTATAAATTTCTTATTTACTTAAGATTTAAGTAGCTCGCTTCAATAAGATCTGATGCCCACACGGGTTAGGTATGTGAAGCACGTATTCTACCCACGTAGCCTTGGTGCTAGGCAAAGTTATTTCACTATTTTTGTTTAACACTTTATGAGCTAAGTGTATTTATCATCTTCAATTAACTAGATTTTCCGTTGGTTTTATTTGCTCTCATACAGCAAAGTAAAACGGAAAAAGAAAACAAAAAAGGGATGGTAAATATTTCTGGGGTAGGAACTATTTAGACAATTTTTAGATTCAGGATTGATATCTTTCAAGTATGACAGTAATATTATTATTATTTTTTTTTTTGGTCTGTGGCAACCCCGACTGACAGTTCGCAAAAAAGTTGTCTCCCAATATTTATAAGTTTTAATTTAATTTCATACGATTTTAGCTTTATTTTTCGCTATTTATTGGTAATTTATAATATTATTAGTAAAACAACATATTGATACAGTGTTCTATTCAGTATATTTGTGAAAAATTTGCATAAAAAGTCACCTACAATCTGTCAACAAAAAAAGGAGGGAAATTGTGCCAAGATAACTTTCTCGTTGTAATCCTTAAAAACTGTGATTATTTTACAATATTTATTCAGTATACATAACAAACTTATTTTGAAGTAGATTTTTCGTATCTCCTACACAATCTTGCTTAACTATTACTCACAGAAACTCTTGAACGTTATAGTGTCAATAGGCAATTTCGTATATTTACTTCATACGTTATTTCATACGTTAGAAACTAACTTTAAAACAAAAACATGATGACTCGTAAGGCCTCAGCTCGCTTGCAGGAAGACAAGCTTCAGCTTGCCTTACTGGAGCTAAAAAAATATAAAGACTTGTGTGAGAGATTAGAAAAAGAACAAGAGGACAACGAGAAAGAAATGTTAGACATTTTGAATTCGAATAAAAAGCTTAAAAGTGAAATGGCTGATTTACATGAGAGGTTTTTAAATGTGTGCCAAGAACGTGACCAGCTGACCCATATGGTCAATTCATTCGACCAGTGCAGTGTTGAGTTTGATCAAACACTCAAACATAACATTGAGTTGGAACGCAGACTCAGCCAGGCTCGGCAGACTATTGAAGACCTTGAGTCTATTGATCAGGGAATCAAGTTAGTGCAGACACAATCACTGTTTGAGGAACTGCTCGATAAATCATCATCCATTTCACAAAAAGCAGAAGTAAATTGTAAATCAACTCCTGTAGTAACTAT
>NJDC01007724.1:20221-32642 GCA_002245475.1 Calephelis virginiensis
ATAGAGTGGATCCAAAAGTTCTAAGCCCGACCACCCGACGTAATAATAAAACTACCACCGGATCGGACATGGAAGATAGTTCTTTCAAATAATTAATCTGTTCACAAAACTCGGTTAACGGCCAATATTAATAATCAATCCTAATCCAAAACCTGCTGTAAAAGATTGATATTTTGATCCATTTTTATGTTATCGCTTGCCAATAACATATCTATGGACAGGATTAATATGGCAATTAAGTATATGGGATAGGCCGCCGGATACGCAGCTATCTAGATTGCTTGAAATCCATTAGATTGAGATACATTATTAAAACATTGGCCGTAAGTCGATAGAATCACTTAAAAATATGAGTCGAATATAAACTCTTCCTTTTTTCAGTCAATTGAAAACGTAAAGCGGTAAGAACTTTAATTTCAGGTAGTTTATCTAATTACCTTAATTACTTCCGGTACATTACACAAATTACTTATAAAACGAATTGATCCAGACCATGCCAAGGTAAACATAAGCGTATTAGGGTAGGTGTATTATAAATAATTTTTAACCAACTCTAAAAAAAGAGGAGGTTCTAAATTCGATCGTATATTTTTTATTTGGTTGTTTGGAAAAATTCTCACCTCATACTTGCATTTATGTTTTCGCCACCGACCATTCACAAGCACACATTTCCATTTCCGGCCGACAGAGCATGGAGCTCGTAATTCTGCTTTCGAACATTCAGCCGCTAGTCTTGCAGCTTTTCTGTTTAGTATGATTGATTCGCTTACATCTGGAAAATATAACATTTTAATTTATCTGTATATAAAAAAGATTTAAAAAGTAAGATCTGTAGTGTTTCGCACGCTGACCGCATTCGCAACAGTGAAACCTGCGAAAGACTGGGACTGGTAGAAAATATTGTGAAAATGAGAAAGGACATGCTCCGTTGGTTCAGTCATGTGGAAAGAATGGCAGATGAAAGATTGACAAAGCAGATATACAATGCGAATGATAATGGATGTAGGTACCTAAAGAGACCTAGGTTAATATTCCATGACCAAATCGCTCGGGTATTATCCAATACGGGTGTCAAGAGTTTTTAAAGTTGGCGTGTTTGAATGAAAAGGGTAATGAATGTGGAGATAGCTAGGCAGGTCTTCAAGTATCGTAACATTTGGCACGACCATAGATTACCTCTGGACACGATACTCTTTACCAATCCCGTAAGATATTTGGCGTGAAGACAGGTATGTGTATATGTAAAGATACATTTATCTTCACGCTCGTATCCCCGAAGAAATAGCCAAAGGTATTATGAGATAGGTGGCAAATCTATCTCCAACCAGGTAATCATCCAATTTGAGCAACGTTGTTTTTATAAAAAAAAGGGGGTTTTTCGACCTAGGAAGAAGATTTTTTAAATATCAGGCGATTTTTGCATATCACAGTAACACTTTGTTACGCGAGAGATAGGCGAACAAGCACACGGCTCTCCTGATGGTAAGAGATTACCGTAACCTCAAGACACCTTAGATGTTACAGGTGCGCTTTTCTGTGGCCGGGATGTTCGGCCTATTCTACAAGTCTATCTGCTACCATAATCTTCGGGCCGAAACATGACGATCATGGCGGCAGGAATAGGCAAGGCGGTGGATCCCTACCCAGGCAAGTTATTCCCGAGTACTAAAATAAAAGCTAAGGGCTAAGTACTAAAATAACAAGTATCTTTACGCCCATATCCCGGAAGAGGTAGGAAGACGCACAACCAGGGTTCCCACGACTAGCCGAAGACACTAAGTCCCACAATGTGATAGGTGGCAAACCTATCGCCAACCGGACAGATATCCAATCCCCAGCAACATTTTTTTTATTACAAAATTGGAAAAAAACACATTTTCTTTATGTTGCCCGACCTGGAAATCGAACCCAGGACCTCATGTAGTCAAGTCCAATACCTGGACCGCTACAACGCAGAGGCGGACTAAGTACTGCTGTCACAAGTATCTATATATCACTTAAATAAATTCAACCTGACCTGATGGTGTTAGATAGTTGACTTGATTGTTTGGGTCGTCAGCATCCAATGCTTTTTCCAAGCTCGCTTCCAATATTGGATTGTGGCTCTCGTTTGTTATCAGCGGCTCCGAAGATTTGTTCGTTACAGCACTGACGTCGGTGCTTAACTGGAAAATATAATCATTGTTTTATTACTTACTAGCTGCTACCTGCGGCTTCGCCCGCGTTTTCACAGAAACCCGGTGTGCGATCGGGATTAAAAATAGCCTATATGTTAATCCAGGTCACAATCTATCTGTCTTCCAAATTTCAGACAAATCCGGTCAGCCATTCGAGCGTGAAAGAGTAACAAACATCCATACATACATACAAACTTTCGCATTTATAATATTAATAGGATAAAGTTTGTATTACTACGACATAGGTGTCCAATTATTTTAATTTATTAACATGAAATATTAATATTTGACCCCAAGATTATTATTTGTTCCTCCGAGATGGAGAGGAAGACTATCAATAATAGCCAGATATCAGTTTCACAATATCACCAGTAATTTGTCCAGGAACAAGGTTAGTTTATTCATGCTCGTATCCGTGACGAGTTTAGCAGAGCTACAACCACGGTGTGATAGGTAGCAAAGCTCTGGGGGCACTTATCGATTACACAATACAGAAAAAACTAAAAAAACATACTTTGAGTAGCCCGACCTGAAATCGAACCCGAGACCTAGACATGTTGTCACCACTAACATCAAGATAACGGAGCTGAGGCGAAGTAAATTAATTTGCCCTATAGTTTATTTTAAAACTGGGTGTTCGTTTGTCAATTCTTATAAATGGGGTATATGACTATTTTTTTTGTGTATAATCGAATGGCTCGATTATACATGAATCGAATGGATAATACAAAAACAGGCCGTTTGGACTTCTAACAAATACAACTGGACGGTGAAACAAGGGAAACAAGAGCATTGTTGTTACAAGTTAGTAAAAATAATACCTATCCATAGGGTACCATCTAAAGCACTAGCCAAATTTTTAGAATCGATTACACTTTCAATCTATGAACTAAAAATTAAAAAAAAAACACAATTTGTAATTTTTATCCGTCGCAAAATATGTAGATGCATGGCTACAACGTAAACTGGGAATTTTACTGGGAACATTAAACTGGGAAACCCCCTGACTGCAGTCGCATTTGCAGGCTGATGACGTCATGACTCGTACTAGGTAGGTTTTAAATTAATGTTTATAAAAGTTAATATTACAATTTGGCAATTATATTTAAAATGCATATCATTTAAGCCTTTACCTTCTTAAATTAAAATTTACCAGTCCTTTCAAAGAAACCCTGTACACATGTATATATCAACTATAACGGATGTTTTTGTTAATTCTCCATTAACTTAACATTTATTGATCCTGTATTTGATTCTGCTATTTTATTGATTCTTTTATTAATTTAAGTTGAAAAATGTTATTTCTACACTTTCATAACTTTGACCGCCGTCGAGTGGCTAGCGTACACGCCCAACTCCAACGCGAGGATCGGGTTCGATTCCTGACGTGGACAACCATTTGTGATGAACATTTAGATGCCTGCATTTCCGGGTCTGGGTGTTTATTAAATTTATTGTGGTTTCTATTTACGTATTCCTATGAATTGGTATTGTTGACTAACACTTATAACACAAGGATATAATTTGCTTACTTTGGGGTTAGATTAAATTTTCGTAACTTGTCCAAGGATAATAATTGTTATTACGTTTTTACTGAAAGAAGGGCGATGTTACAACAACATAGATGAAAAAGTCTTATTACCCCTGTTGCAACAAACTCCTTGCTCCACTATCCATGTGTCTAAAATGATCTATGAAATCCATAGACTTAATGTTGGTATCATGTATTTGGAAAAGGCATTTGTGGAAGACCAAATTGATTACATAAAATTAGGGTACAGTCATCTCCAAGTAAAATAGGTACTCACATCTTCATCATCATCATCTAGCTCCAGGAAGTCATCTTCGGAGTCATCATCGAAGTCTCCACTCTCCGAGGAAGATTCGTACGGGTGAGCAGTGGTTGCTTTCTCATTCATTTCTCTGCTGTATTTTTGTGCTATGTAATGCGCTTGTGTTTCTCGTCTGCCGGAGCTAGAATAAAAGAACGGTTAGCTATATAAACTAGAATTATTAGAGTATGTCTGTCTGTCCTTAATAATATGATCTGTCACTTTTTTCGTAATAGGAGTTCTAGACGGTTGTAATCTTGAAAAATGAAAATATTTATTTGCGGAATATGTGTGTTAAAAAGTTGTTACAAAGATATTTAAGAATACAACATATTCTACCACAGTGTGGTGTGCAAATATTTAATTAAATTTAAAGAAGTTACATATTTATCTATATTTTAATATTAAATCGTTGCACTTATTTATATTTTTAATAGAAATTTTAATTATTTGTATGTTTAGTTTTTTTATAATTTATTACTTTTTTAAAAGGTAGATTAATTTTAATCCTATCTACCGTACAATACCATCTTAATATATAAATGTCTTATACCATCTTGACACCCAACAAAAACATCCAAAAAAACAACATCCATCAAACTGACATTGGATGAAATTTTGACTCCATCTTCCAAAAACTACCAAATTTGGATTAATAGATTTAATTCAGTCTAGACAGATGCATACCAATGTTTACCACCAGCGTTTATGACCGTCTGGAATGTCCTTAAACCTTAAAAACCTTTAGTAAACCTTTTAAATTAGCAAAAGAAACATCATAGCCACCAAAACTTATATCAATACTAATAGTATAAACGCGAAAGTGTGTCTCTTTCACAGCTAAACCACTGAGCCGATTTTGATGGAATTTGATATGTATATTGCCAAAGATCTGGATTCAAACATAGGCTAGTTTTTTAAACCAACCCTTATAGGACTATAACAGGGGTAGAAGTTTATATGAAAATCGAAACTATTTAACGCTGACGAAGTCGTGGGCAAATAGTTAGTCAACTAATAATTTAATCTTATATGTCGAGACAAAAAAATAATAATTTGCAACAGCCAGAGCCCCCAGATAATTAACAAAAATATATTAACGCCAAGTTAATATGAGATTGATAGTATTAAGCGTATCAATAATACCTACCTCTCAACAAGAAAAGTATCAGGCCACTGAGCCGTAGCCACTCGCCTCCTTCTTGGTTGAAGCAGTGGCAACAGCGACCTTCCATCCATATGGGCGGGCGGATCCACTCCACCCATATCCAGGAACGTTGGTGCCAAATCTATGTTTAACACAATATCGTCGACCCTAAAACGTGTAAATGAAAGTCGTAAACACTGAAAGTCGAGCAACGCACTAGTCATTAAAAAGAAGTGTATAAAAATATGTTACCCATATTTTTGTCATTAACGTTTTTGAACCTTTCACGTTGTTTTTGTCCATAGTATTGGTATGGAGATTAGTATTAGTGTTGGAAAAACAATGCAAACTTTTTTACGAAGTTAAGTGCAAATGCAAATTTATAATCAAACATCTTTTACCAGCTCTTTTAATGTCCTTAGGACGTTTCAAGTGTTAAATAAATTATCTGGACGTTCTGTGGTTTCGAGGCAACGGCGACGTAGGAAGGTAAATCGGTTCAGTAGGGTTACTCTTGAATTTCGATTTCATTCAAATCGGAAATTGCAATCTGATAATATGTCGGTTTAAGTACCCAAAGGCTGAGGTAAACAAAGTACTAGCGGATTATTAACATTAAGTTCCAAAAATATTCCATAAATCTTATAAAATAATTTATTTTTGTATTTAAGTTACCGTTTTTTGTAAAGAGTGAGGTAAAAAACGTACGTGATAATAATTGTATAATACAAAACGAAGAAATTTAATAACAATTCTGTAAGATTTTAACATCTTTAACATTGGCGGAAATGGTTGTCACGTAATTTTAAGATATTTTTTACACGTAACTATCATTTTAAAGTACTACTATGTTCAGAAACTTACTAATACATATATTTTATTGTTATAGTGAAGTAGTCACACCCGAATAAACCTTCACAGGGTTTTTGCTTGTGGAAGCAAATGTACCATGTATTTTACATCTTCCGTTATAAAATAATTTAAAAAATCTAAATATTAATAAGTCGCTAGTATTGTGTTCAATAACTGAAATAACATATCCGATTCCAATTTCCAATTCGCTTGAAACCGAGATACAAGAGTAACCTACACACATACGATAAAGATTGATCTGCGGAAACCCGCCCACTGAATGCCCTATCCTTCTACCTTCACCTATCATTATTCACTGTTTGGATCAATATTCAGCACTACAGCAAATGAAGTAAGATGCATGTATTTAAGGAGATCCTACATCGCGTAATTAGGTACAGTCAAGTCCGAAAGCCTTGTAATTTGTATCGGTCCCTTAGTAACCATTTGCTGGCTGGAAAAATGTTAGAGTCGACATTTGTAGCTACTCTTACTCCTTAAAGCAATATTATGTTTATCATATTATAATGTGTCAACTCAAAATGACCGCCTCGTTGGTCGAGTAGCTAGCGTATACGCCTAACTATGCCGACAAACCGCTCGGCTCAGGTTCGATCCCAGACGGGTGCAAGCATTTGTGTTATGAGCGTATGCCTGATGCCTGCAATTTGTTTATTAAATTTATTCTGTTATCTATTTTTTTTTTATGTATTAGTATCGTTGACTAACACCCATAACATAAGCATATCATTTGCTTACTTTGGGGTTAGATTCAATTTGTACACTTGTCCAAAAAAATATTACTCATACCTATGTCATAATACATCTTACTAGCAGTTTGGCCGCAACTTCGTCAGTGTCGAACATGTACGTTTTTCATACTATCTTTCGTCAGCTATTATAGACCTTTGGGGGTTGCTTTTTGAAAAAAAAATAGTGAATTTGGATCGTTCGCTATATGCATCAAAATCAGCTCAGCGGCTTAGCCGTAAAAGAGCAACAGAAAGACAAGCTAAACTTTCGCAATTATAATATTGGTATGGATATGCAGTCCACCGGTATGTCTGTTTTATTAATATGTTTATTAGTGATTTTTTTTGACATTATTTTTACATTAACAATACAATTTTGTAACTTTGATGATAAGGGGTGGGGACCAGGAGATCCATGCTACGGGGTTTACTCAGTTTGGACTCCTGTCTCCCTTTACAATACTGTTTTATTTAAGTGACACTATGTTTAAAGCCGCTTTTTGTGGGAGAAAATAATAAGTATTATTATTATTATTATAATTTGAAGCTTTTTTTATTCTATCAAGTTGAGTTAAGGCAAGTATGCCATAGATATATAGAAATGAATCCCCTTTTCCTTTGGTCATCGTATCACGCATGAACGGAAGGACCGATTTAGCTAATTCTTTTTTGTTGGGTTATGTAATGTGGGTGATTCTGCTGTTCACAAACTAAACTTATTTTAGACGCATGCTATCTTTTTCAAATGCAACAAAATCAGAAGAGATAAAACATTGTATACACCGCAGATTAGTGCGGACATGAATTGTGATGTTTTTATTCAAAGTTTTCCGAGTTTTAGATTAATCGTCTGTAGAAATGTAGTGTACAGACTAGTCTGAGAGTACTTAAAGTGTTTTGTCTCTTTCTATTACTTTCGTTAAAAGAAGATAGCGATAACATAAAATTAGTTCAGTGAGAGCTCAACAAAACTACCACTATTTTCTGAAGAAAGTTCATATGATCAGCTTCTGTCTGTGTTGGGTGTTAGTAATTTAATATATATTTTTTTAAATAAATACATGTTTGGCCCAAAAATTGATTTAACTACATAGTAAATAAATTTTAAATTATATGATGGATGTTAGATAAGGATTTAAACCTACATGGTGGTAATTTTATTGCGCACTCACTAAACTAATTTTAAGTTATAGCTACCTATCTTCTTTTAACCAAAGTAATAGAAAGAGACGAAACACTTTTAGTGCTGTCAGATTAGTCTGCACGACATTTCTATAGACGTTCACTCTATAACTCGGATAACTTAATCAAAAACATCACAATTTGACATATCTGGACTAATCTGACGTGTCTAAAATGTTCCATCTCTTTTGTTTTTGTTTCATTTGAAAAAGATAGCATGCGTCTAAAATAAGATTAGTTTGATTGCTGAATCACCACCACAAAATACATATTGAAATTCTAAAAATGAATTTAAAGGACACCTAGACAAGCAATGCTTGCCCTTTAGAGGAAACGAACCCAAGACACGTAGATGTTCAGTGATGTTTGCTGTGTACGCTAACCCTTCAATCAATGAGGCAGTCATTATTTTAATGCGTAATTATAAATTAAGGCTAAGTTTTTTATTAGTTTTTGTCAGCGAACAAGCACACTAGTCTGCTGATGATAAGAGACGAACGTGGATCGTATAGTCTAGAGACATCATAGATGTGTTAGGTGCGTCTCTGTACAGTGGACGTGATTTAAGGTCGATTGTCTAATTGTACCGGCCTACCCTACCTACCGGAACGTGACAGAGTTATTATTGCAGCAGGAATAGATACGTTGCTGTATGGCTCTCTACCACCAGTGGTCTAGTTGGTAATGTCCAATATAACCTATGCTTGCTCCTTAGAAGCTGCCTGGTAGTCAGGTGGTCTATTTCAGGGTTTCGCAAAGTGGGGTGCGGAAACCCCAAGGGGTTCGCCTTTCGGCGGCAGGGGGTTCGCGACAAAATTAACGTTATGGTGCTGTGATGACTGGCAAGTGGCAGGCACGTGGTACATATAGTGGCGCTAAATACAGAAATCGACTTGCCGAGTCAGAATTAAATTTAAAATTGTCCGAATTTACTCCTAAACTGGACTACATTTGTAACAAAAAAAGAAGCACATCCATCACTTAATGGTAGTAAAAATATTTCTTTTGGCACTTTATTGTTACCTTTTATTGAAATAAAAACAATATTTTTTTCAACACTCAACTTCATTGTTGTTTTTTTGTGGGTGACTTAATTAGTTACTAAGGGGTTTCGCTGTCACTGGAAACTTTAACAAGGGTACGTGGAGCTAAAAGTTTGAGAAACCCTGGTCTATTTTACTTAGCGAACAGGGGGTAGATTATATAGCATTGCGTATACTTACACAGTGCCTGGTTCCACTCCTGGTCCTCTCACTAAGAACGGTACTCGAATATCAAACTCGAAGGGGAAGCTCTTGCCTTTGACGAGTCCGAACTGTCCCAGGTGGTAGCCGTGGTCAGAAGTATAGACTAGGTACGTGTTTTCCAATTCCCCCAATGCCTTCAACTCTTGGTACACTCGTTCAACGGCCTGAAATGTTTTACATTAATCCTTTCTAATCAAAATTACAAAATAGATATAGCATGAGTCCTGGCAACAAAATGCTTTAATGTTATAAGAGAAGGGACAAGCAGACAGTGTTCCTTGCAGTTCCTAGAAAATCAAGGCCTACAGCCGCCATAGTTGTTATAGGTGCCAGGGTGGTTTTTGACCAGATAATATGAAATTTAGCACACTTATAGTTTATTTGTAGGAGAACACAGAATGCTAATATTTTTCAAAAAATGATTTTTGAAAAGTGTTTATAAAGTGCATATATACATTTGACACACACATATAAAATATTGATAACGATAAAAGACCACAGATGGCGCACAAACTGTATTCATAATGTTTGAACATTACATGTTATTAAATACAAGTATCTTCACGCCCATATCCCCGAAGAGCTAGGCAGAGGTACAACCAAGGTACCCACGACTAGCCGAAGACACTAAGTCCCACAATGTGATGGTGGCAAGGTGGCAAGCCTATCGCCAACCGGGCACATTTCCAATCCCGACCAACATTTTTATATTAGAAAATTGGAAAAATCCAATTTTCTTTGTGTTGGCCGACCCGGGATTCGAACCCGGGACCTCATGCAGTCAAGTCCAACACCCGGACCGCTAGACCACAGAGGCGGTATGTTATTAAATATGTTATGTTATTAAATAATAATTTATATTGAATAACTTAAAATTAAAATGTTATGGTCTATGAATTTCGACCAATGGGCGACCACTAGTACATACAATTGTAGAAAAGTTAAAATAGTCAGTATGTATTGCAGCTCAGATATTTTTTTATGTGAGATGTCCGCGAACAAGCACACGGCTCTCTTGGTGGTAAGAGAGAACCGTGGCCCATAGACACCAGAGATGTTACAGGTGCGGCATTATCCTGTGGCCAGGATGTTAGGCCGATCGGTACAAGTCTACCGGCTACCCTTCCCCTCCGGACTGGAACATGACAGACTCATTGTGGCGGCAGGGATAGGTAGACCGGTGGAACTAGTAAAATCCAACTTCAATTTCAATATTACGTCGTTTAATTACAAAACAAATGAGTATTCCTGAGTTTCCACTATCAAATCCAGGCTTGATAGCAACAGGACGCTTTTTCAAACAAAAACGAATTTTAGCGACTCGACCGGATTGGTACCACCGCCTTTTCTATTCCTATCGCCATAACGTTAGCCCTTGCCTTTTACGTGTTCAACGTACTTTTGCTGGAGATCTAATATTCCGGTCTCAGGTTGGCAACGCACCATTACCACTTTTGATGTCTCAGGGCAGCGTGATTTTCTTACTATCAGGAAATCCATCTGCTTGAAGGCAAACGCCTTCCAATATCATAAAATAAATAAATGTAAACAAATATAGGTGTCGAACATAACCTTTTTTGAAGGTGGTTTAAAAATGTCTACCAGGCCTCGGCTGGTAGAACAAGGCAGTGACAATCCTTTAAGAATGTGACGTTTTACCTAAACGCTGAATATTTTTATTCATATTCACTAATTGTTATCAAACAACTCACCATGTCAACGCTCTGTAAGGTCTGAAGTCTCTTTGTCATCAGGAGGTCGGTGAATTGACGATGAATGGGTTTCATTTTCTCTGTTACCCGCAATATCCACTGCTTATCTGGATTCGGCGCCAGGTCGTATGTGGGTGTGCTAAAATGAAAAGATACGTTATTCTTAATTAGTTTTTCAATTACTTAGTAATTTCTTTATCAGTGCAGTATTTATCCTCAGACACCTTATTAGTCTGAGTATTAGTGATAAATACAGTTGTTTGGATCGTAGGTACTTATGGAGAAGTATATATCGTTTTAATGAACACAGGATAATTAAGAGACCTTAATTATCCTTAGTACGGGTAAGTTCGTTCACCCCCCCAAGGGTCCAAGCCTTGTCGTGGCGAGGAGGCTGAGTAGCTGGGGTCGAGCCAAGACCCCGGTAAAACCAATTCGGATTAGGGAGGGCGCTCCTCAGTAGCCCTCTGTGTCCAAGAGGGTACACGAGGAGCGCACACAGGGTGGTGGGCCATTTAGCCCGCGTGGGATGGCGGCAGCAAGGGAGGCGGGCTTTCCATCTAGCCCGCCCGGTCGAGATGGGGTTGCGGCAGGTACGGGGGTGCCTGTCGCCACTAGAACCCCCGAAGTGGTGTACGCTGTGTCTCCGTGCACCACTTCAGACGACATGCGCCCCCTGTTGAGAGGGGCTGCGCGACGGGGATCGCGAGATCCAGCGCCACCGGGGCAGAAGAGTGCCAAAGCATCCCCACAGCCCCTGTACCTGGCGAAGGGGACGACACCGTGGGGTTTTAGTGAGTAGGAGTCCCACATAACCCGCCACTTCCCCCGAAAAGTGGCAGGTATCCATGATGGATTTCCCCACGTAAAAAAAAGGTAAGTTTGTTCAACCCAAAGGGTCCAAACCTTATCGTGGCTGGGAGGAGCTAAGTAACCGGGGTCAGGCAGGGATCCCGAAACTAATTGAACCAGGGAGGTTGCTCCTCAGTACCCCTCTCTGCCCAAGAGGGGACACGAGAAGAAGAGAAGAAGAATTGAGATGGGGTTGCGGTAGGTACGGGGGTGCCTGTCGCCGCAGAAACCCTGAAACGGTGCATGCTGTGTCTCCGTGCACCACTTTAGATGATATGCGGCCCTCTGTTGAGAGAGGCTGCTGAAGGGGATAGTGATATCCAGTGCCGGGCGGTTGATGTACCTAGTGAAGGAGAGGACACCGTGTGGATTTACTCGGTAGGAGTCCGACATAACCCGCCACTTCTACCGAAATTGAATTTTTTTGAGATAAATTGAGATATATATCTGTAAACTCTGAAAGTCAACACAGATATTCACTTACAACTTTTAAAACTTCGACTTTTGTATAGCCTACAAAAGGGTAGATCAAATCTTAATATTATGAAAAAAAAACAAGTATTCGCAATCCGCACACATTTAAATAAATCAACGATACATTTATATGTGTGTGGTTTTTTTATATTCATGCAATATTAGCAAATTAACCATGAAATTGAATGTCTCTT